>CAEGAD010041030.1:0-17258 GCA_903067055.1 Poeciliopsis paucimaculata | reverse complement strand
GATAACTATAGCATAAATAACATGCTAACAAGTTTACCAAACCATCCGTGTCGCTCCAAATCACTAAATCTTCATCTTCGGTGTCGCTTGTAAACAACTCGGCTAACTCCGGACGTAGCTTCTACCACACATTATCAACACAGGCCTAGAGCGCCCTCTGGCGGTTTAGTGTGAAAATAACATGTGATATGATATAATATTGTGTTACAATTTCACACATAAGTTGCTCCGGAGTAAAAGTCGCACCCCCAGCCAAACTATGAAAAAAACTGCGACTTATAGTCCGGTAAATAAAACCTCCGTCTCCAGGTTTCACTTAGTTAAAGGACTTGTTCTACGGCTTCAGCACAGCTATGGATGACAAAGAAAAGAATCGCCTTTTCGTCCTCCAGTTGTGTGCATGCGCAAATCACCGGATGTAAACAAGAGCTTGCAACGGATCTACAACCAAGAGAGATTAAATGGATGCAATTCCATACTGTCACCAACATGCTGTAACTCCCAGATGACCCCGGCTTTACGAACATCTGCCATTAATATTATTAATTCATGGGAGGGCACTTAAGGGCCACTTGGAGCCCCAACGCTGACACATGTGAGGTCAGGAGTTTAATTCTCTCTGGCACCATCCGTTTGGAAAAAGGTCAGAGCTCCTGGTACTGTAGGAGCAGGGAAATAATCTGCCTTTCTCTCCACATCTGAGTTATAAATGGATTACAAGTTTAATTTGATTAAACTCTGTGTGTCAAACATTTTCATACACATTTCCTGCCAGCTCTCAGCCTAGATTTAATCACAAAAACATGCTGCAAACAGCATTTTCTGATTATTCTACACATTTTGTCAACAATAAAAAGGGGGGGAAAAAGGATTTTAAAACACATTTAGCTTTAGCTAAACCATCATGTAATTTGCTCACTATATATGTCAACAGGAATGTATACAGTCACATCAAAGGACAATTTAAAGAATCAATTTAACCTAACAGTCTCTTTTGGACTGAGTTGAAGCCGCTCTCACTCCACAAACCTTCAAAATAATTTAACGTATCACAGAAGATGCTGAAAACATCTAAAATCTCTCCCAAAAGCTAATCGCGACCATAAAAACCACTTTGCTTCCTGATCTGGTTGTCATTGGAAACGAAAGCCTCCAAACAGCTAAAGACGTGTGATTCATTATAAGCCATTTGGTTTAATTGTATTCATCAGTTGAACTTTCATTAATTAAAATCACAGAACGTCGCGGTTAGCATCCGACTGCAGTCATCAACGTAATGGGAAGACTTAATAGTAGTAGGCTCCATAACGCAGTTTTAATTGTGTGAATGGAGCGAACAGAAGAAACATCTGAGGAAATCCTGACAAATTAGCAGAAATTCAAATGTTTTTAAAACTTTATTTTCAATAAGAATTTTTGTTACAGTTTCATGATTAGAGGAAACACTGCGTGTCAGATTTACCTGCTACAGTGTCAAACGAAATGAGGTAAAATAAAATCAATTAGGATTTGGGAACAATTCCTGCTTTCTTATTAGAGTAATCCCCCAAAGCTGCTGCATGTGTGAGAATTAAGCCGCTTGTGCTGATATCATAGAGGCAGCCTTTTCTGGCTCAGCGTCCCACTGAGAGTGCTGTTGTTTGGCATGCATAATGTTTGCATAATCCTCAGGCACCGTTCCACCTGGGCCTTCCAGGGAGGTCAACGTGCAATCTGCAGGAGGCTTAAGTCGAGGAGGGGGAGAGAAGCTCAGTGTAGCAAAATAAAAAAGAGGTGATGATCTGAGACGAAGAGAAAGAAATACAACCAACATCCTTAACCTTTAATGCAGTAATTCTCAAAAGATTTAGTCCAGACCTCAAGTGTAACAGGAGTGCAAGAGAATAGATGCAGAACATCACAAATGGAGCATTAATTCAGGAAAAAAGGATGATCTCATCTCTAACAAGACATTTTTCCATGTTATAAGAGAAATAGAACAAGTATTTTTCATCAATACTAAGGAATTACTGACTTTAAAAAGCTCCTATATCTTGCTGAAAATGTGCTTGTAAGTTAGTTTTGTCATATTTCAAGTGTACCGAGATATTTGCATGAGAAACTACACAAAAATATTTAGCAAGATTCTGTTTTTTCAGTGAGATTTTCTCTGCCTCTCATAATCATTTGAATGAGTTTTTGATGACAAATGTGTAAAAATTTTAAGCTACTGATCTCAAAAAGTCTGTCAAGACAGGTTGTTCACTCTCGTACACATGCAACAGTGCTGAGTAATCAAAGTAACAAAAAAATAAATAAAAATTTTTAAAAAACCCACTGGAACCTCTAAAATTAAGGAAATGCAAATAAGTCAATTTGGAAGTAAAAGCATGAATCTATGATTCATTGCTCTCCGTTTGGGCTTGCTTTGTGGAAGAGCTGCATATTTTTTGATTAGCTCTCGATATCAGAAGTTCTTATTTATTCCAACAATTATGGCGAAATGACTAAAAACCTGGAAATTGTTTTTAAAGTCTGAAAACTGCTCCTAATTTGTTGTATTTTGAAGAGTGAGCTGGCCCAAAAGAAGATTTACAAATTATATTGAAATTATATGTAAATTGAGTATATTTAGGACTATTTATTAAATTTAATTGACATAAAAATGCAACTATGGAGAAATAAAGTTGATATGTGACGGTATACCAGAGGTATTTCAGAACAACACATTGGCTGGGATGAAGAATATCAGTTCTGGCTGGATGTTTCTGACTCATCCAGTAATTTTCTCCTTTACTAAAAATGTTTTATGTCATTTTATTCACAGAAACTCTCAGTAAGAATAGTAAAACTTGGATTAGCCTAGAAGTTGCATAAAACAAACAGCAGCAGACCGCTATAATCCCCTCTGGCTTCGGCTCAGGTTTGGCTCGTTGTTCTTAGAAAGTCTTTAAGCTTTTCATGATGAGGCTCTGCGGTAATGTACCTGCGGATCCATACCGCAACGCCCATGCACCTGCTGCCATCTGATGCTTTCAGCTCTGCAAAAAGCAAAGCAGGAGGATCCCGGTTGGTGGTCACAGGGGGGTCTTAGAGATGGACCATAAAAGGAGGCTTTCATTCGTTTGATAAATTGGAAATTGACAAAATCATAAATCTGCTTGTGCTGCTATCCTAAGTAATTAACAAAGTCGTGTGCCAGCTGGCATCAAGTTGCCGCTCTCTTCTTTTACTAGATTAAGCCATGCAAAGACCAAGCAGGAACGCAATTCCCTTTGTTGGTGCTTAATTGGCTTTCCGTGGAGTGTTACCATTTGCATTACACAACAACAGAGTGATCAAAGAAGGGTTTGAATTCAGTAGAAAACATGGCATCATCAACAAAAAGAGATTTTTATGCCATCTGCTGCTTGAGAGTTAATCTAAATTGTTTTATTAGTTCAAAAGAATCTAAACAATACATAGCAAATCGGTTACAAACTTTCAATTTGGCCCTGATGTCTACTTCTGCTGATTTTGCTTGTTAATTTTGAAGCTTTTTAATTAAAACCATCATCATGTTCGAGAGCTAAATGTTCAGCCAATTTAAGGTGCAGTCATCTGGTCCCCAGAGCAATAAAAAAAGAGCTCCACATTGAGAGGACTGACCAATCTGCTGTCGAGCAGAAGCCTCTCAGTCGGCGAACAACAAAAGGTTGGCTGCAGGAAGCAAGAGGAAATGTCACTGCATGAAGCAAATTTATCATCCTGAAGCACAAAAACAACCCAGATCTAAGGTCATTAGAAACTATAATTAATTATATGCATTTAAAGCTGCAAAATGCAACTTTTATAAAAATATGTTTTGTGAAATATTTGTTAAAACTGTCACCGTGTAGTGACAGTTTAAGATGAGAACGATAAACTGAGAAAAGATCAATTTCCTCCACCTGCAACCTGAGTGATCATTGCAAACAACCAATCAGAGCCAGAAGGCGGGTCTTAGCGCTGTCAATCAATGCTGCTAAATGTGCTAATGACAGAGAATCAACTTACTCTTTACAGAAAAACCATGCTAACTAGCTTTAACATTCAACTTAGTGTCGTAGAGAACAAGTTAGCTCGGAGGAGGGAGGGTGAGCAGTACCATACTAGCATGATTGACAGCGCTAAGACCCACCTCCAGGATTTGATTGGTTGTTTCTAGTTAGCACTGGGACAAGTCGGGAGCTCAATTTTCTTTTTTAACAGATTTTCTGTCATACACTCATGACAGTAACAGTTTACACAAATGTGTAAGTAAATATTTTTTAGAAAAGTTACATTCTGGACATTTAATTCTAACATCTAAATCATGTAAATGTAGCTCTGGTCAGGGTCCTGCTGGAAGGTGCACTTTGACCCCAACCTTTAACAGGTTTTCTTCTAGAATTATCCTTCATTACCCATCAACCACCACCAGATTTAGGTCTACTTATAGAAGTTCAAGAAACTTGATTTTTTTGTTGTTGAAAAATGAACAAATAATCAGAACTGGGTCACTCAGGCCGCCATGGAAAAGTTGGACATGAGTCGCATTTGCCTGCTGTGTAAACGTATATTTGGAAAGTTTTCTAACATCTCTGCAAACTTTGAGACACAAAATGCAGTTCTGGGAAAGTCTGGAAATCCGGAAGACCGGTGAGAAGTCAAGAAGTCTGAATCCTGAAAATGAATCAGCAAATTTTTCCAATTTACTGCAGCTTTGATTTTTTTTTTTTTCCCCCAATCACATTTTTTTTGTGTGCAATAAAAGTAACATATGTGTTTCTTTCCATTTTCAGATGAGATGTGCAAAGATTGGTACACCGCAGGAATGTCCAAACTTTTTGCCACGATGAGCCAAAATTGTAGACTCAAAAGAAATTGCGGGCCAAAAAAAAACCCTGCAGCAAATAAAGTCGCTGATATTTATTGTAGATCCAGAACTTGAAAGAGATTTTCAAGTGTTGGGGACATTGTAGATAGAAAAAATGTGTACATTTTTGCCAATAACTAATATATAAATAAAATTAAAATATTTTATTTTAAATAAAAATATTACACAATTGCATAACCAATTTTTTTTGTAGAAAATTTCTGATATCTAAAAAAACATTTTTCTAGAAAATTCCTGAGATTCCTCAAATTTTGGGAGATATGTGCTACATTTTTGTTTGTGTTAAAAGAAAGACATCTGGTTTTCAGTTTCTTTTGAGCCCGATTAAATAAAATGATTCAATAATAAATTAAATTATTTTATAATGAGAGCAAGATTTAGATCCGTTTGTTTTAAAATTCTTGCTCTATTTAGCCAAGTTTAAAAAAAAAAAAAAAAAGCTGATTTAGATGGAGCAAAGACAACTTTTCAGTAAAAGTCTGAATAAATTTGGTTTCACATTCATAATTTTGAAACATTCATGGTTTCAAAATCAGCACAAGGGCCACAAATGGCCCCCGGGCCGCACGTTGGAGACCCGTGGCTTGCTGTTTTCTTAGCTCAGCTCACGATGAGAATACATTACAAATTCTAGCAAACATTGTAGCCCCTGAACAAGCATTCCCTGCAGCTCCAGCCATGTTTGACAGGCACAAGCAGAATGTGAGGTAAAACAAATAAATGCAGCAGCTGTGCAGCAACCTGCTGCACACCAACAGAGGAATGACGCTAATAAAAATCTAAATGTATTAAACCAGGACAGGCGTCTAATGCAGACCTGGATGTGAGCGTTCAGGCTAATCGAGGCTGATGCTTCAGATGCAGAAAGAATGAAAGGAGTCGGGCCAGAAGCAGACGGATCGCTTTAAAACAAACATTTTTATTTCTGTTTGCAAAGGAGAAACAACACAAACCTGTGAGGTTTAGACGCAAACTGTTGAGTTTCACCAACAGTGAAACTCAACTGTTTCAATCCAAGAAAACAAACTGCTGCTACAGATGAATACATTAATTATATACCACTTAGAATGACAGATTCAGATTTAACTAAATCAGAACCTTGTTTTTTTATTCCCATGTCCCACGTGACGCTGTCTGGGTGGGTATTCACTCTACTTTAATCACCACAAATTGAGCCCTGCTGGGGATTTATGAGCGCAACTCTGCAGTTATACATGCTGCTGCATAACCAGGGCCTATTACCCACACAGAAACAGGAAATCAATGGGAAAAGGCCATTTTGATGCACAAGATACAGTATTAATTATCCGCGTTTCATTGTGCATAAATCTGCTGGGTTTTTTATGCCTTTCTGCACGACGAACTTGGACGAGTTGAGCCCTCCTCTTGGGAAAATGAATTGTCCAGAAGCATTAAAATGTACAGAGGAAATCCTTTCGGAGTATATTAGTGGGAAAACAGATTAAGTCCTGGACGTTGTGAGCCGTTTGCATCATGAGGTCAAAAGGTCGAGAGAGAAACTCGTATTTACAGTTCGGTCCGTCACCTTTTAATGCAACAAACCCTTCTGATACAAATGATCCCTAAAATCACAAGGTAAATATTTACTGATATATTTTTAAATCTGCCATTTTGTCTCAGTGTGACCAGTAAAAATCACATTTCACTTCACCCTGAGCCATCGCAGTGAGCTAATTGTTTCCTGAAATTGTTCATCCGTGTTAGTTATTAAAGCAGGCTGAGCTCTATGAATAATTTATGAGCTGGAGCAGAGACTAATTGAAAAGAAAGAACAGATTGTGATAAAGGTCTTCAGCTCAGTGGGCTTTTCAAAATTTGTGAGGCAGGAAGCTACAAAAGGTGTTGCAAAACAAAGTCACAGGGTGAAGTTTTTTTTCCACCCAGTTTTTAAAATTTCAACAATTAAGCAACAATTTGATGGAAGCTGTTATAGAGATTAAGCTTTATAACAGCTTACAATCCTTTTCTGATGGTGAAGTCAAAAAGGATTTTGGTAAATAGCACAAAGAAACAAAAATAAGCAAATAAAAGAAAACTCATTCTGCATGCTTCCTTGCAGAACATACAACACGCAGTCTTATTTTATCCTGGCTTACCTCAAGTTACTATTACAGCATATTGCAGCCATTCTAGATAGACGATAGATGAGTAAATTTCCTCTAAAAATCTCAGAAATTTGAGAATAATCTCAAATTTTTGAGTTAGAAAAGTCAAAAATGTAAAAAATAAATAAATTTAAAAAAAGAAAGAAAAATTAGACTAACCTCAAAATTTCTCACTTTTTTAAAGTAAATTTTCAACTTTTCAAACTCAGAAATTTATGTTTTTGCTAGAAATTAATCTCATACTTTCTGACTTTTTGCAGGAAATCATCCTGCATTACTGATCAGAATCATGCAGGATGAACCACTGAGCATGAGAAAGACCGATCGGCTAAATTAATCTTCACCCCCAACTCAGAGACTTAACGCAAACACAGCTGACCAGCCTGTAACCATAACAACAGGTGAGTTTTCCTGAGCTGCCACAACAATGCCATGGAGGAAATCTTTACTCAGCTGGTTCACAGCTGTTACAGGTCAAAGGTCACATATAGGTACTAAGATATTGGCACTATAATCTAGACAAAAATACTTGGTAAGATTTTGTGTTTTTGCAGTTCATCTGTAAAGTGCTCTGTGAGAAAACTTCATTTATCTCTGCTGGACTGTGAATTTGTCTGTTTACTCAAGTCTGCATCAGATTAATGTAAACTTTTTTTATATATAAAATCAGAATCACCCAGGCTGACTTTTCCTGTCTTGTGACTGATCTAAAGGGGCAATGTTGAGTCAACACTTGTTTTTCCTGCAGCATTTCGGTCCAGCTCAGTGGTTTCACATGACCAACAGCAGCAGCCGACCGTAAACTCAAGAGAAGCCAGAAACTTTTAAAACATTTCATATGTCGAAACGTAAAATTATCTGCAGATGAACTCCCCTCTGATGTTGCAGCCACACATTGTGAAATGATGGAGATCATGTGATGTTTTCATCCGTTCTGTGCTGTGATTGGTGCAGGTGGCTATGTGTGGACATGTTGTTCTTTAAAGTGTGAAGAACACAAGTTAGCACAAACATGAAATGTTCAAGTGTTTACTGACCCGCTGTCTGGAGGAAAGACCGAGTCCAAGATGCGGCGCACTGCGACACTGCATGGAGGAGAGAGAAGAAAGTTAAAATGCAGTCTTTATACATAAGGTCGAACTGTTGGAGGAAACTGAATCCTTTTAAACTAGTCATTACATTTCTACACCATAGAGAAGCATTTTGAATTCAGGCTGCGTTCACACTGCAGCCTGAAGTGACAATTCAGATGTTTTATTTTTTAAAAAGCGACCCAGACCGATTGGATATCCGATACGTTTCTGATCGTTTCAAACATGATGCGAGTCTGTACAGCCAGGCCGCGTTCATCTGACCTGAACGTCATCGCTACTCAACAAACGTCACTGTTCTGCGTCCTGATACATGCAAACGGGAAGAAAAATGCCGGACAATAATGGCGGGCCATAGTGAGGATTAAGTTGTTCGTGTGCTGACTAATCAGATAACTTCATAATCGTAAAACGTTAGCATCCACAAACACCAAGAACAACTTCTTCTTCTTCTTCTTTATGGCGTTTTGCAAAACACTGAGCACGCTCTCCATCTGTGTCGTTATTGCGCCCTCTACTGTACATGCGGGACACTGAGGTTGGTTGTAGTTCACACAGGACTGCAAACAAGTCCTGTGTTTGCAAATATACAAGTCTCATATGTGAAGTGTGAATTACCAAGTCAAAAAGAAAAAAAATCTAATTTCCCAAAAGACAAAAAAAAAAAAAAAAAAAAAAACTGGATTTGGGTCAGACATTCCTCAACATGGGAAAGACGTGCAGTTCAAGTATAGTAGATGGGTGTTAGTTTTCATAAGTCAGGAAAAATCTACAAGAAAAGCTTCTTCAAACCACACAGTGAGGCAACTGCAGCAAAAAGTGGCATCTCTGAGTCACGAGGTCTCCATCGTCATGGTAACTGCCCAACCATCACAAAAACATTTGAAGTGAGTTAAACTAAACTGAAAATGCCATTTTTGTTCAGTTGACAGTAAAGTACAGAAACAACACTGAAAGTAGGTCCAAAATAAAACAAATTAAAAAATCCCACCCGTTTAGTTATTTTTTAACCGTAATAACTGGAAAACTGACCAACATATTCGATGTATTGATTTTGATGATGGCACTCAAAGCGCAATGCTTGCTACTAGTTTTTCAATTGTTGACTGTATGGCATTTTTTTACTTTTGTTTTTAAAATGTAAAGTACTTTGAACTGCCTCATTGTGCCATATGAAATGTGCCATAAAAATAAACTTGACCAAATCTCTTATGACTGAAATAAACATTTCTTATGAAATCCATGACATCTAGCTCTAACTCTGCATCGTTTTATATTAGAAATATTAAAAGTGACTGAAAACAGTTGGGTCTGCAGAGAGAATCAACAGGACTGATTACAGGTCTATGGTTAGGAAAAGCGTAGCTAGCATCTCTGCACACCCCACACATCCTGGACACAACCTGTGCAGACCTTTACCTACAGGACGGTAAACACTGAAGACAGTTTTTTCCTCCTGGCTGTCTCACTAAACTACAGAAAAAATATTTCTCAATTCTTTTTATACATTTCCATATAAAATGTCTTCTGTGGGGGCAAAAATAAATAAAGTCGCATTTCTTGTTTGTGGTTAAACTTCTGAGCTTCGCCAGAACACATTTTAATTTAATGAATACAACTGTTTATTAATTTGTAAAACAAAAACAGAATTTAAAGTTAAAACTTTTGCAAACAACAAAAACTTGTATATTCTTACTGCACAAGACCAAAAACTGGTGTTTTCTCGAGCAGCTGTCATTTTTTAAATCTGCAGTTTGACTGAACGCTGACACTCACAAACCTGAACGGTAACAAGAAACTAAATAATTCCCAAACATGATGAAGAAAGAGAGCTTCCTTTTAAACAACAACTGTTTAATCTGTTGGATTCCCTGCTGGCTAAGCGCTACATGCAGCAAATGCAAATTACAAATAGACATTTAAACGTGTTAGACATTTTATTAGAAGTAATGTCGGAGCAACAAATTCTAATGAGTGTTTAAAAGGCAGAACAAGAGGCTCCCAAAGGAGTATTTTACCAAGAAAAACCACATCAGTCAGCTAATGAGCTGCAGAAAACACACAGACATGAACAGATTCACTCTAAACACCGACAACACGCACACACACAAACGACTCTCAGAGCGACCAAGATGATTTACAAGGTGAAATTTACTGTCGGCTGTGACCTGCAGCAAACCTCTACGCCTAGAGTTACGATTTCATCCAGAACAGTTAGAAAACCTCCAGGATGAGCCTGTTTTTTATTTTGCTGCTTCATCTGATGCTTCGAAACGTGTGAATTCAAGGCAAAACAGCTGAGAACATTTGAGACCCATAATAATTAAAACAACTTTCAGCTGACAAGTTAATAGCTGAACAGATTCCATTACAGATAATAATGCATTTTATTTTTTTATTCCCACACCAATTTTTCATAAGTCACTCCCTACAAGTCCATCATTATAAAGCATTGATTTCTTTTCAGAAGAAAATTACATGACGTTGTAATATTGTTCCCTCGTCAAAAACATACCTGGAATGTTGAATTGGTTCTGTCATGCATGTTTGATAAATCCTTTAATCCCCATGGCAACCATACAGCTGTGCAAAACACCTGAGTGTACCTAGCCCCGCCTACAAGGACAAAGCTCCTATCAGTCAATATCAATAATTATTATTGATTAGATTTTGCTTTAAATATCTGAAATACTACCAAACTGGTGGCGTGACTTTTCCTGTTTTATCCAGTTTTCTCTCCAAGCCATTGTTGTCGTCGTTTTTTTATTTTTAAGCAGTTATGAGGCAAAACCTGAAACCTTTACTAAACAAGTTGTTGCTAAGTAACCAAACTGTGAGTGAGTTGCTAGGCAACGAAAGAGCAAGTGAGTGAGTTAATTCCACCAACATTTCTTACTTTGAACCTTGGAGTTTAGTAAATATTGAATATTCTGTCAGGTGTATCTTGAAAAAGTTGGACCTTGAGAGATGGATGTGATATTGATCACATATCTCTACGTTATTGATTTATTGGAGCCCTACCAAATTAGTATAGAAAAAAATATATATATATAATCCAAGAAAACAATCCTTCATCAGCTGGTCATATATTTAGGAATACAACCATATTGAAAAAATAAACATCTATGAAGTACTAATGACTAAAAGAAATTTAAAGGAGTGACAATGTTGAAAATTTTCAGTAAAACCCACCAAGGCTCATTGAAACTCTTCTCCAGAGCTGCTATGATCTGGTGACCGGCAGCCATTAGCTGCAGATTCAGAGGCTTCCAGATGGGCTTCAGTTTCACTGAACGTCACAAATAGCTGGGAAAGACGTGAAAGCTGGTCACTGTGGGGTTTGGCATGTTTGGATGAGGCACAGCTGCCGATCATGAGGGGAAAAGAGGGTTCTCGTAATCATCTTTATTGAATGTGATCAACCTTCTGCCAATGGAGAAAAATAGCTTCTGGATTAGCTTTCAGGTTTGACTGATGGCAGAGCGACCGTCCGCCTGGCCGCATTCCCAACCAGCACAACTAATGAGAGCCTAATCGATCTCCATCTATTACTGAAAAGATCAGAAATGGCATAAAATGAATTTTATTTTGTTAATTTCTGAATTATTTAAGACAAAAATGTTACTAGTGAGGAGTTTGTTTTATTTGAATCATCATTTAAACGACTCATGTCTGAAATCAAAATCTTCAGATGCCTGATTTTACATAAGTTCATAGTTTAAGGCGGAATTAGAAAAATGCCACCTTATATAACTGTCCATGCATCTAATCTAGTGCAGGTTGTCATTTAATATCCCAGAAGTTAGTGCTGCTTTTTCAAAGAATTGCCAGTGCCGATGTTCTTGGACACATGCAAAGGTTTTAATATCTTGGGTTTATGCAATGCGTGAAGAGCAGATTGGGATGAAGCCTGATGGATTGGCAATCACTCGCCGGCTGAGGATTATAACCCATAAGAATAAATCTGAATGTGTCCGTCATCTGGAGTTACGCAATCAGCCCCAGTTTTCCAGACAACACAACTGCTTAAAGGCTTACAGGGTTTTGCATTAGTCTTTATGCCTCAATATATCTAGAAATCTGATACTGAATAAAAATCTAGATCGGTATCGGTGACAATGTACCTGATCCATAAGAGCGGATCTATTCAGTCCAATTACTGGAAAACGCAGTAAATATCCAAAATAAATAGACAAATTCAGTTGAGGGTGGTGGGAACAAATGCAAAACAAACTTTTCAGATTTTTAGTATATCGGTTTTCACAATTACAAAACTATTTGTGTTGTAAAATAAAACCTGAATGGGTATGAATACTTTTGAAACGGAGGGTGTTGGTAGTATCTATTCTTTATTTTTATAACTCTGAATTTTGCTAAAAATAATTTCACACTTTGGGTTATTTGTAGGGTTAGGTTAGGGTTTATTTTTGTTTCTTTGTTTTTGTTATTTACTTTCAAAGTTAGACAGTAAGAAAATAATTTTTTGGTTGTTTTTTTTAAACAAGAGCAGAAAACAATGGAAAGTTTGATTTTTGTCATTTGCTTGCCAAACTAGAAAAATAAACCGGGAAAAGCACCTTGAGGGTTTTTTGGACAGTGGATTTCTTTCACCTGCATTTGAAACATCACCACGGTGCAGCAGTGGCTCGTTCATTAAACTTTAAAGATCATTTTTGGTTTGACAAACAATCACCACAACACCGTGGAAATAAAAAAACATATTTAGCTTCTCTTTGGATCCAGTAAAGTGAAATGAAAAAAATGAATCTGTAATCGTCACGTCCTTCACAAAAACAAAATTAAACAACGCTGCCGCCTTTTGGAAAAAATAAAAGAACTTGTATGGAACAAATCAGATTAAGATTTTACATATGACTGCAACTAATGATTATTTTAATTATTGATTATTCTATCCATTAATTGGAAAAACCTATTTGGAACATTCTGTAGATTTCACATTGAATCAATTAAGCCCTTAGAAATGCATAAAAGGATGGAAATTAAATAATTCAGTTTATTTTTAAATAAAACATTTTATTGCCTAAAATGCAGTAACACAGCATTCCTTTTGTGCATCTTCGTAGCAAAAATACTTCTAAAACTCCAGCTTTCTTTCAACATCAATACAATGTGAAGCTAATCTGCCAACATTTTTTATTAACCAACTTAATAGTTAGATAGCAAAAGGAGATTATTTTAACTGGGTGAAGTTAAAATAGGCTGCTTGAGGATTTCTAGGAGGATGAAAATGTCAAAGGGTTTTTATCAGAAATAAAAAATTTATCTACCTATTTTTCAGTTTTGTGTTAATTTGTGGTTTTAGTGAGTTGTACTTTCAGTACATTTAATTTTATCTGTCTATATACTCGAGTTAATGATTATTCGATTACAAAATTGCTTGACCATTATTTTAAATAATCACTTATCAAACTGTTGAGTGACTTTCACAGATCACAAACTTGTTTTTCAAAATTCTGCAATCACTGTAGATTAATCCAGGCTTGCAGCAGCAGCATGTCTGTGGCTCACTGACCCAAATACACAAGAGTTTGACTCTTGGCCATTTCTTACTTGATGCCACTTTCTGGCAACGCAGCATCACAGTCACCATCTAAGCTGTGAAACTTAAACATTGTGCAATAAGAGGAAGAACTTCAAAGCTCACCTAAAACTTCTGCAGGAAATTTATAATAAAGGATTAGAACAGAAGATGCAAAAATGACGCGTTTCATCCACCTGAAAGCAGCATGAAGTTGACACGCAACACAACATATGAACAAACACTAAACCCTCTGCTGACTGTCAGAAATAACGAACAGTGACTTAAATTATTATTATAATGGAGGGACAATGTGTTCAGGTCTCACCTGACAGCACCGGGTTAATAATGCATGAAGGCTGCGGGATTGTAAAAACCAAACCTGCTGCATCTTTACCTCAAACAGAGCAGGAGTCCCCTTGTTGGGAAGAGTGCATCCCAGTAATCCAGCCAGAAACTTCGCCATGTAGCGGTGAGAAGTGAAATTTCCGTGAAGTAATGAAGCTCTATCGAATTAAAAACTCCTATTTTTCTGAAGGCATCGCCTTTCTGTCTTCGTCACCAGCTTCCCGAGCGAAACGGGGAAGTTCTGTCCGATAATAGGAGCGAAATTCCGGCTTAAACATCCGCTGGATGTGGAGGTTTATAATCTTTACTCCCACCACCAAAATAATCTGAGGTTTGGCGTCGAAAACAAGTCAGAAGGCGACGACAGGGAGGTGTGGGCGGGACAACGAGCTGCAGGTGGTTTTCAGCGACAGGTGTCTGTTTTAGCAGAGGTGATGATGGGCAGGGCCGGACAGAGACGTTTGGAGGGCCCGGTGCCCAAAGTTAAAAATGGGCACTCTGAAAAAGATTTTTAAAAACCTCAACTAACTAACACAAGAATAACAAATAACAACCCATATTCACCAAGAGTCACGTCAACAAATTCAAAAATACTTTATTGATCCTAAAGAGAAATTAAACAATGGACAATTGAGTGATTGTGTAAATCTGAGACTTTAGGCAGCAGCTGCATTTCCAATGACCTTGAAGTTGCACAGATTACAAAAAGAAATTTGTTTAATACAAAACAGTTTTCAATAACCCGTTTTTAGATAAAAAAAGGTTTTACTACTAGGCTTTATTTTACCAATATTATAGACATGTTTGTCAAAATTTATACAAATTCATTTTGTTTAGACAAAAAAGTTATTTTTTCTAACATTTATTGGTGTCAGACATGCAGATTCCTAACTTTTGGGCTTGAATGTTGTTTTTTTTATTTCTACCAGTTTCCAAGCAACAGCAATGAGAAATTTCTCCAAAAACCTTTTGCTATTTAGCCAAGTTTAATGAAAGGGTGTACCCAACGCTGCTTTTGAGTAAAAAGTCAATGGATGTTTGTACCTTACTTACTGTGAAATAACAGAAACAAGATGTAGTCTCTCTTCTCCCAGTTTCCATCTAAGAAAACAGAACTTTCTCAGTGAAAACCTGAGAAAGTTTTGTCCTAAAAATGACAGAAAGTTTCCAGCAGGTCCCTGTGGTGGAGGGCCAGGTATCTGAACTCCAAGCAAAACTATTGCAAGGGCTGCAAAACTGCAGAGTTTCAAGCTGCAGAAGTAAGAGGACTCTGTTCTTAATATGCAAACACTCTTCAGCTGTGTCCTTATTCTGTCAGCATGTTTCAGTTTTCCTCCTCAATCCCTCAGCATTTCTGCTCTCTTTCTGTCTCTGTCTCATTTCTGCCTCTTACTTCCTCTGGAAAAATGGACACTGATGCTTGTTTTGGGCTGTGTTAAAAAGAAGTCTGAGGTTAAAATTGATGCAATGTGCATAAAAAGTTTGTGATTTTGCTTCATATGTTTGTTGGTTTGTGTTTAGTGTCAAAATCTGATGTTTTTCTATGACTGTTTCCTATTTTTGAGCATTTGAGATTATTGTCTGTATGATCACTTTGTTTCCTTTGCATTAAATTTACTACTTATTTGCATCTCATTTAAAGGTTTTGGGTGTTATCTTTTCTATTGCTTCTAATAGTTTGTTTTAAGTCAGTGATTCCTTAATATTAATCAAAAAGTGCTAGTTTAATCTGCAAATTATTTCACTTATAACGAGACGTTTTGTGTCAGGGGAAAATAGAACTAGCACTTTTTCATCAATATTAAGAAATTATTTACTTAAAACGAGCTAAAAAAAATCTGCACTAGAAGCCAGAGCAAAAACCTTGTTAAGAATTTGTGGTTTCGCAATGTAACAACTCATAAAAATAAAGATAATTACGTAATTCTACATTTGATTTGTTGTCAAAATGTCCAGCGAACAAAACATTTTCCACCACTAAATGTAGAAGCTACATTTGAGTTTGCAAAGCATGTTCACTGGTCCTTAAGGAGCTGCTGTAAAGAAAATGTGATGATGAAACAAAAAGTTGAAGCTGCAGATCTGATAATAGGAGCTAATTTAGGTCAACACACACTCTCACACACACATTCCTACATAAAGCTCCCTGTGTTCGCTGCAGCAGCTGCCTAATGTTGCATCAAAGCCCTGTCTCTGATGGAGAGTGTTTTTCCTCTTTATTACACGCCGCAGCACTGATGGAACTTCACCACGAGCCGAGCCTCCACTCCATCATCCATCCCATAAACGGCTTCACGGCTCCACAGAGCTGGAGACACAGACAGCAAGACAGAGAGAGAGAGAGTGGGGAAATAAACAAGATGAAATAAAGAAGGAGATAGCGGCTGCGCTCTCTCTGCACTGCAGCAAGGCACTGTGGGTGATTTATCTGTCAGTTGGCTCAGGGGGAAGCTGAGTCTCACCATTAGTAAATGAGTCCTAACTCACCCAGACAGCAGAAAACATATTTCCTGCAGCCGTGTGGAGCTGAAGCCAAGAATCAGCTGCTCCGTCTCTCTCTCTTTCTCTCTGAAGCTGGCTTCACAGAGAAGATCCGACTTTCCTCCAGAGATAAGAAACAGACTACTGAATGCATCAGCGCAGGATTTCCATTTGAAAGGTAGACCCTCCTGTGGCCTCTCCTCACAGTCGGACCATATCAAAGAAGAAATGTCAAACCCAAAATTATCATCCTACAGTCACAGGTTCATGCTTTCATCTTCCCAAAAAAAATTTTTTTAGAATATTTAAAGATGCATTGTTATGTAAAATCGACTTTTTTGAGCTTTATATCTTGTTATGATGTTATTTTCTGGTCAAAAACAAATATGGAGTGTTGCTTTGATTCTTTAGTAAATGCTTGAGAAGTCCTTTAATCTCCATGGCAACCCTTCAGCTGTGCAAAACACATGGGTGGACTTAGCTCCACCTTCGAGAAGCAGCTCCTCCTCAGAGCTGCAGCTTTCAGGTTTTGGAGCTTCTGCCTCCACCATGACTCCCCCGCTCAGCTCCAACAGACTAGCCAGCAGCAATTAGCAAACAACTGATCAGCTGATCAGTTGGAGCTACTGCTCATTGAAACAATGATGAAAATGTTATTAAAGGGTTAATAGAGGAGCCATGTTGTGATGACTTCCTGAAGGTGGAGTTTCAGAAAGAGTAGGAGCTTCTTAAAGAGACAGAGGCCCAATTTAAAGACGTTAAATTATGAAGTCAAATTTCTTTTAGGCCATATTTTA
>CAEGAD010041021.1:0-23671 GCA_903067055.1 Poeciliopsis paucimaculata | reverse complement strand
CGCCATAAAAAAAAATTAGCGAATGTTATGGGTTTTTTAAAAAAGTTGAAATTATATTATCCAATTTCCTAACAAAGCAACAAATTAAAAAAAAAAAAAAAAAAAAAAAAAAATTAAACATTTAGTGGATTTCCAGCAGTGCCAAACAAGAGTTTATTTTGTGGAAATGATTTTGCTCCAGTGATAATGGGCTTGGCGCAAAAACAAAGACTTTCAGAGATCCTCTGAAGTCTCTCTCTCTCTCTCTCTTTCGGTTCCGCTTTTCAGAATCCTCGTACGCAGGGAAGCACTCGCACTCCAGATCCGACTGTATTACACCAGCTCTGTGACTTATGGCACTGTAACCCCGAGCAATATACACACCCACGCACACGCACGGAGAAGAAGAAGAAGAAGAAGAAGAAGAAGAAGAAGAAGAAGAAGAAGAAGAAGCACAAGAAGAAGTAGGAGCAGAAGTAGGAGCAGAAGAAGGAAAGAACCAGCAATCACACACTGGGGGCGAATGCGCATAAACACATGCGTGCACGGTTCGCACAACGCTGCATTACTGAAACACATAACACACAAAAGCCAGAGTTGGATGTTGTTTCACCTAATCTCTTTGATACCACTGTGGTGCTGCTAAGCTCCAGAAAATCAGCTTAGCAGATGTCCTAAAGTGTAGGTGGCTCGTTTCATAAGGCAAGAAGAAGATGCACGGAGACGAGGGGAACGAAAGGAGCGTGGGGGGCAGGGCACAAAGATTTGGAACTGCTCCCTGAGTTCAACTCAATCCCCTTTTCACTTCAGTCTGCCAGGCACAGTTGTTAAAGCGAACCAAGGGATGCTCCCCCCGCCCCGCCTCCCTGCATCTTGATCGTCCCCTGCAGCCTCTCACTTCAGAGCGCTCCCTCTAAATGTGTGTGTGTGTGTGTGTGTGTGTTGTCTTTATTCAGCCAGTGAAGTTGTCTTATTTCTGATAATGACAGCGGATAATGACTGCAATGAGGACCTTTTTTTCTTTATTTATTTTTTTGCACAAGCTACTTTTTCACTTCAAGTTCCAACCTGTCCTCAGATGTCAGCTGATTACATTCACAGCCGAAACGAGCTGCTGTCGCCCGCAACACTCGTGGCTGCATGCATTATCGCCACGAGGGAGGCATCTGTATGCAAATGCCATTATGTGGACGGCGAGTGGGGGGCGCGAAGGGGGCTCGACGTGGGCCGGCGGTGAGTGATGTTATGATAGTGAAGGAGGGTCTGGAGAGGACTGAGCCTATGGAGGAGCAACCATGTCAACAGTGCGCCGTCCTGAAATCATTTATTCCTCCTCCGGTTGCAGAGACTGGTTGCCATGTTGGCTGATAGTGCAGCAGAATCACGCACAGGCATTTTCTTTTTCTTTTTTTTTTCAACCCGATCAATTAACAAAACCTTTAATCTTCTGAGATAACTTCCATGTTAACACGAAAAAGGTCAGTGACCTTGCTGTTCTGCCTCGGTCAATGTGCTCAATTCTTCCCCTTAGTCGTGTGGTGTGTGAAGGCATATCAAGGATTATAGTGTTTCTAGGTGTTTCACTGGGTTGAAGGAATATTAAATGCATTCCAATTTTTGTTTGCATGAATTGGGAACAAAAAATGCTCACAATACATGACACCTTCGATTAAGTATGCATTTCTCAAAGCTAAGGATCTCAATTTTGTGTCTCTGTGGACAGAATAAGGGTTCACTAATCACAGATTATATTTTCAAGAATCCATAATCAATGCAGAATAATTCAGTCCAGGTTTGACTAGCCCACGTGTTTATATGCTTGTCTAATTCTAAGAAGGAACATATACCAAAGAAAAAGAAATGCTACTTTTGTTCCAAATGATCTATTTTATGTTTGACCAAACTAAGGATGCTGGGTAATTAATCAGAGACTATTAAATCCAGTCAGACCTCTTAAGGAGAGTAAGATAACGCTTCAGTTCGGCACTCGAGGCTCCATCAAGACGTCAACGTTAGCATTGTCAGCCGCTGCTTTCTTTTTAACAAAAAATGCTCACAAAAAGCACAACGGAAAAATGTTGGAGGGATAATTTGGTGCGTGTGTAGCTAAGTGCTAACCAGCATGATGAATAGTCTGTGACAGGCGACTGTATATCAATCGATCAGGGCAACTCAGTTACTTTTTTCCTTTCCTTCTTCGAAAGAGTCTCAAACAAAAAAAACATCAAGATTAAAATACCAACCTTCACACCCAGGACTTACTAGAGTGGTTCATGTTTACTTCACCAGATCGAGTCACAAGCTAGAAGCAACCGGATGAAGCTTTAGGAGACAAACTTGACTATAGGACTACAAATACTGTAGCATTTTAACATGTTGTGGCATGAGCTCTAATTGCTGAGGGTTAGGGTTAGAGAGACATATCTGTGGTCCATGTTCAGCAAATCCCTTTTATCTCAGCCCAGACCAAGACAATCTGCAAACTCTAGTCTCTGTAAGAAACTTAGC
Organism: Poeciliopsis paucimaculata; assembly: GCA_903067055.1. Classification (NCBI taxonomy): domain Eukaryota; kingdom Metazoa; phylum Chordata; class Actinopteri; order Cyprinodontiformes; family Poeciliidae; genus Poeciliopsis; species Poeciliopsis paucimaculata. The sequence continues at coordinate 21,184 of CAEGAD010041021.1, read as the reverse complement.
AAACATCCTCATTAGATCCACTTCCCTGGAGGTGCCTAGGATTTGTCCATGGAGGGCTGTGGGCGCGCAGACTCTACGACAAACCCTTACAGACTGTTACGACTTCATCCTTTTCTTAGCATCTTAGCGTCCTTTGTAGTATTTCTGTCAGTTGTGAAGAAACTTGTTCTGATGACATAACATCACTGATTACTATGTTTTATGAATACAACAAAAGGTACAGAAAAGTTCTGGGTTCAGATCCAGGTCTGAAGTCTTTCTGCTGGGTGTTTGCATGTCCTCCTGGTGCATGCTTGGTTGTCTCTGGGACTTTCAGGTGACCTGCTCTCTCTGAACTGCCTTTTTAATTTAAATCCTCATAATATTAGTGTGCAAAAATACTAGTTTAAAATAATGACACAGGAGAGTTTTAAAATGCTACTCTAACTTCCTATACTAAGCTGGACAAATACAAAATGTTTTCAAACAAAGACATCCTTTCATTGGATGAAAGAACAATTGAAGTCATAGCACCTCAATTCAATTGGTGTCCAGAATTTGACTAGGCCACACCAAAAACATTTTACTGTTTGAGCAATTCAGAAACTAAATCCTATTAACTGCATTACTGATTCAACACAGTGATCAGGCTGTGAAGGTGAACAAGGCAAAGTTAATTCATGATTTAATAAGATGTGAATACACGTTTTCACACAGGCTCATGATGATTTGGATAGCTTTCGAACCTCTTTCCTTTAACATGTGAAATTATTATTAGAAAAATGTGTTTTGAATTTACTCAAGTCATCTTTGTCAGATGTCAGCATTAAGTGTGTCAAAAAAAAAAGGAAAAACAGAAAAAACCTGTAAGGTGGTAATACTTCACTGTCTCAGCGTTGTGTTGCTGATGGTAGCTGTTATGCAAACAGGAAGAGGAGATTTATTTTCTCTGGTGTTTGTTCCCTTCTAACTCCACAGCTAACACGCTTCCTACCACTTTATATCCCGCCGCTTTATTTCTGTGTGTGAAGTGTAAAGCTGCTCTCTGCCAGTATATTCTCCATAATGAATGTTCTTGAAGACTGTGGTCTGAACAAAATAAGTCATAGTCCAATGTGGATCAGCAAGAAAGAAAACCATTCAGTCAAGGTGGGAAGCATAATAATCCACACTATTTAATTTATTTTTTTCTTTAAAAAAAAGTTTGATCATACTAAAGGATCTAAATTAAAAACAATGCAAACATTTCTGAATAACTTTAGCTTTATAAAAAAAAAAAGACCTCTATTGGAATATGAAGTCTGCTGTCTGACTGGTGGTCACACCAAATGAATTTGATTAGTGCTTTCCTGTTTACTGCGCTTTGTGTAAAGTGACAAATAAAAACTGCTCATGAAATTAGTTTTGAAAGCATTCTTACTACTCGCGTCACCTAATCCAAAAGCTCTTTTCTACATTTCATTTATGGACGGACAAAGGCAGCGCCAAAGACTCAATTCATTTAGAAGCTTTCTAAAATAATTCTATGTTCTGTGCAAAATCTAATGTCTAGTTATTTTCAGTACACACATGCACACACGCACACACATCAGGACACAAAATGGTGGGGAAATAAAGTAAAACACTAATAATTTGTCGGGTAACAGTGCGGTTGGAGCTTCAAAGATCAATGACAGGTTAAAAATGTCCTCTAGACCTGAAGAAGAACAAGCAAAAGGACTGAAAAGCTGGAACTGGTAGTGTAAGGTAATGCTGTGGGGTGTTAGAAAAGTAGATTCAGGTGAGCTAAACGTGGGACCTAGAGCAGGTGGCAAACACTGCATGCATCTTATTTATTGGCAAAGATGTCATGGCCCCCGCTCCCCATTGTTTACATCGCACACAATATCTGGTAAGCTTCACTGAGTTGGCACACTGCAAAATGGACAAAAATCAGACCCAATCATTTAAAACTTCGACAGACCCCACATCTCCAGTAAGCAAACGTTTCTTAATAGCCGAGGGTCGAGACACTCTGTACGAACCAAAATGGAGAACGAGGAGCTGGTTTCTACCAGGCTAGCTCAAGAATTAAACATGGCTGATTATCATGTTGTGGAAAGTAGTCTGAATTTTAACAATCAGCCTAAAGTTGTTGTACTCAGAAGCGCCCCTGACTGGCGGAAACCTGCCCAAACAACGATAGGATAGATGGGCAAGTTCATAAGCCTAAACATGCAACTTAATTACTACCACAAACTGTTTGGGCTTGTAATGTTTTCCAGAATGTGAACATCTGAAATTGGGGATGAAACTTCTTTTGTTACAACTTTCAGTCTTTTGCCACTGCACAGTTACCACTAAGGCTCATTAGAACAACAGTGAAAGACGTTCTGTTGATGGTCATCAGGGTCCTCAGTTTTAATCAAATTATTTATTGATTTTGGTGATGTTTGTTTAAGCGGTGCGTGTTACAGCAACATGGTGAGTTGTCCAGTATGGACACTTTTCCCATCACCGTCACTGTTTTAGTTGTGGGGTTCACTTCCAACAGGACACGTTTCATGACCCGATGAAACCTTAAACACGCAGACCTGAAGTCAGGCTTACAACTAGAAAATAGTTTCCATGTCGCTTCGATTGATGAAAAGGTAGAAAATGGAGCTTTTACCTCCATTTTCAGAGCTCCATTCTCTATTTCGCACATGGAAATGAATATAAATGTCACAAGCTTCAAGCCCAACACAACTGAGAAGAACTGCTGCAGCTTAGCTTCTTATACTTCTGCATTAGAGGTTGAAAACATAAAGAAACAGATTACAGAGGGAAATCAGCTTGATTATATGTGTATGTGTGTGTGTGTGCGTGCGTGTGTGTGTGTGTGTGTTGAAGGCATAATGACTTATCAGAAAACTATTTGAGGAAAAGAAGAAAAAAAAAGGCATGTAGTGAACGTCCTGTGGTGATCCTCTGTGGTTCATAAAACAAAACAAAGTAAATCCCATATTAACACAGTTTCTTAGACGTTAAGCTTCGTCTGTTTACTCTGCACACAGTAATAAAGCCAAACAAAACAAGTATTCGGGGAGAAAAAAAATCCTTGTAATCTTAATTTGAACTCAACATAAGTAGGATATCAGGCTACCGTTCTCATTGCCTTGTAACTTGAAGCTCAAATCGTGAACCATATCTAAATGCCACATAGCCTTTTAACATTATCGGCTTCAAAGGAGATAATGTATATTTTTTTTGTATACATAAACATTTCGGAAAAATAAATGAATATATATGATAACTCCCAGCAGAAGCACACTGCTTGTTACTGCAGATGGAGAAGGGATTGTTTACTTGACAGATGGGATCAGAAGAGTATTTTTGGATTGAATTGAAAAATAAACTAATGCTAAAAAACAGAGGACACAATCCAGCTCCTGCCATGGCTGCTACTTTTATTAATAGGGCAGTGAGCAGTCAGATCAGCAACATGGATCAATCAGTAAACTTCAATAATGCCTCTGTCCAAAGGCTCTTCCTGAATGTTTACCCAAAATAAATTAGCTGCAGCAGCAACTGTTTTTTCATAGTTTCTGAACAAAATAAATAGGCAGGTGTACATTTAGCTTAAATTCCAACCGTTGTATGAACAGTGTTGACATTCAGCTGGTGGCAGAAGTTATAAAAGATCTGGAACAGGGAAAGAATGCTGGTCAGAACGGGAGCAGAAGTTATGGCAACATGAACTCTGTCAGAAATGTAGTCTTGAGTCTCTGGGTAGGATACAGTATTTTAGGTATCTGACCTATTCCTCTTATAAAACATTCTCCTGACATTCTCTTTCTCACCACTAGTCACACCAAGTCGGTATCAGTATCGGATCGATGCCGATACATTTTCTATCGATGCTTTAGTTTCAGGTTGCCTCTTGAAATTTGATTTTATTTTTGTGTTGTAGTTTCTCAACTCTACTGTTTTCATTTGTTTTCAAATAATTATTCTTTGCACTTTGATTATTCAGAAAACAATACGCCCAAAGTTCTGGTCTAAAACAAACCAAAAAATAAAATAAAGCAAAGACGGCAAAATAAATATGCAGAGTGTTAGTTTTAACTCAGGACTCTGTATCATCCTGGTAATCCAGCCCTGGCTCCGTCCCAGTGACAGCAAAGAGCAACAGAGGTAGGTGGTTGGCAGAGTGATGAGTAAATAACTGTCATGTTACTGCTTTACTGTAATATGGCAAAAAAAAAAAAATATATATATATATATATATTTAAAAAAATCAAACCTTTAAATATAAAGGGATTGTGTTGACCCAGATCAGAGATTACTTTAATCACTTTAAATACTTTCCCCCTCCTGACCAGGAGATTAACTGAACTCTTCCTTACAGGAGTAATTTCCTGCCAGGGTGAGGGTAAAGAAAATGACTGACAGGATTTAAAGACTCCATCAACAATCTGTAATGTTTGATTTATTAATATTTGATTGAATATCAGCTGCTGAACAGTGGGGGAAAAGAACAACCAGAGGTAACTAAGTGAAAATGACTTCACAGTAAATCTTTAAAATGAGAAATGTATGACTTGTTGAACAGGAAAACTGTTTTTCATATCTTTACTCTTTTTCATCTCTAAGCAGGCAATCTTTGAAATGAGTGTGGGGTGAAGATGTTGTATAGCAGCTAATTAAACTCACCTTCTCTTTATGTTTCTCAGTTAATCGGTTTGTTTAATTGATTAAGAAAGAAAACAGTATTAGCTTAACCAACGTGTGTTATGACCCTGTGTGACATATGCATAGAAACTGTTTTGAATATACAAACCGTGGGCGTATGCTTTACTTGCATTTGGATGACTCCTTCAATAGCTTGGCAGCACTTTATAGCAACAAAGCGCTTATAGAAATTTAAAATTGAAATTATTATTAATGTTTGTCAATTCTCACCAAGAGGATTTCCATTTTTGCTACTTTTGTTGTTATTTTCTAAGATTTACATACATTTTCTTGATTGTGGTATAAACAAGGCATTTTATAGCATTTACTAGTTTGCTTTTTTGTCATATTTAAATGGTTCAGATCATCAAACAAGCTGTCACATTAACCAAAGGTAACTTCCATAAGGAGTTTTCGTATGATGTCATTTCATAAGGGAAAACATATCCAAACTAACCTATGTGATGAATCACATAGGTTTTCATCACATAGGGTTTGTATTCTACAAATACAAACCCTGGGGGAAAAAAGGGGGAAAGTGGAGGAAAGGGATCAAAATAAAAAAGAAAACATAAGATTGGAATGGAAGAACATTCCAATGAAGGAAGGTCACAAAGAAGGGAAGGAAAAACTTTAAAAGGAAAGAAAAAATATTCAAACAAGAGGAAGAAAGGGAAGAAAGTAGGACACAGAGAAGCAAAAAAAAAAAAAAAAAACTGTGTGGCTGAAAAGACAAGAAGAAAAGTAAAAAACTTTTTGTTTAAAATTGAGATGTAATAATGTGACCCTCTTGGCCCTAGGGAAAGACATACAATGTTTAGATATTTTATAAATTAAATCAAAACAAGTTTTTTTCTGCATACTGCCAAATTACATCAAAGAGGTGCAATACTATTTAATTTTAATAAGTACTCATCAAATGCAGGAACAGAAAGTTTGTTGATGGGAAGTTTTGTCAAAACATTCTGCCACAACCCGTCCTCTGAGGATAGTTGTGATCTTGGAACGGCCCAAAATGAAAATGAGTTTGACCAAAATGATGTGGATTTGATGAGAAATTGCTTAGCTGAGAAATTAGAGCTCAACTCTGATTTGCAGTGAAAAACCTGAGACTTGACTTGGACTTGGACATCCCTAGACAGAACAAAGGAAAATGGAGGAGGCTCACTGAATGGCTCATGTATGCTATAATGGCTCATTATGTCCAAACAGACGTACCTTTCCTGAAGTCGGTTCAGATTGAGATCCGTATTTACACCACCAGAAGTGAACCATACCAGATTTTGCTCGGAAGTGGACAGACACCGTCTCAGACAGCATGTCTGTATCCGGTTGTTTGGGCCACAGCAGGTTTCGCTTGAATGCATTCACACCTGCACAAAAAGTTACGGACCAGTGGGAGAAACCAGCTGGCCCATTTAAAGCAGACCAAATGCGCCAGGAGTGAATACACAAACATTTGCGAAACTCCAAATAAAACTAGAATCCCAGATCTGGGGAAAAGCGGGCTAGCAGCAGTAATAAAGATCGTCTTGACTCCATCTACATTCACACACATCCTGCCTCTCCGTCAGGCTGATGGGTAATTGAGGCAGTCACAACACAGATCGGGACGCGGTGTCATGCTGGGTTCATGGTCTGGCTTCCTGCCCCGGCCCTCTGGCAGCATGCTGCGACACACCCACCCACGCACACACACACCCACCAACACACGCAGAACACTTGCTCGCTGCGCCTGTGCACTCAGAGACATTCATGAGGAATTCACACTCCACACACACTCATTACTAACATATACAAACGCTAACTGGCTGTTGTTATGCGAGTGTGCACGGTCGCCCAAACTGACGGAGACGGAGACAAAGGGCGCTGGGAGGCCACCTGGGGCAGATCATCCATTTACCCTGATGAAGCTGAAAAACGTCCTGAAGAGACAGAAGGACCCAAAGTGTCTCATTTAATAAGAGTCTGATTGACGGTGTTACCGCCTGCTCACCTGATGCTGCTCCAACTTTTCATTTTCTCCCTAAACAGCTGTGTTTACATCGAACGCTGACATCATATGAATTTGTTACAAAGTCAGACTAAAATAGGAGTCACACTTCAGAACAGTGCAGTGATCACATGGCATCAAACTACTTGTTCTAAGCGTCTCTGTAACAAGTTCTGATGCAGTCAGGACACTGGGTTGTTTTACACGCTTTCCAAACATGCAAAATAGATTTTTTTTTTTTGAAAAAAAAAAGAAGTTCACACAGCCATGTTAAAATGAGAAGAGAAGAACAGAATGAGGTTTTAAAATTTTCTCTACTTTGGCATTTATTCCGTACAAAACAAAAGACTGAGTCAGTAGGAAAATAGGTTCAACAACTTGGTTGCATAAGTGTACTAATACTTTGTTGGAGCACTTTTTGATTCATTTTCATACCATCAGCTCGGTAATATTCGGCCACTCTGCCATCTAAAACATTCTCCAAAACAATCAGATGGTGAGGAAACATCCATTCCAGGTGACCTACAGACAGAGCTGATGTGAATTCACCCAAAAACATGGATTTTAATTAGTCAACCCCAGTAACTCGGTATGACTATGTAGTCTTTTTTTTACTAGTAAAATAAAGCTGAGGAAGTGTGTGGAACGTCCAACTTAAAAAGTGATTCTGTCAGCAGGAAGACGATGTACTGCGTCCTGGTGAAATCCTGCTTTCTCTCTGTCAGGTTTGAAAATGTTAACTAGTGAAATGGGAACAAATCGTGTGTTTGTGACAGACCGGGTCGACGTGACCAGCCGCTGAGTCCAGCCTTCCTGAAGGGTTCATAAATCAGACATCAAAGACTTGACAAACCAAAAGCACACAATGCCTGGCTTGAGACTGGTTGAAAAACCAGCCAAGGTCTGAAGGACAAGAAATATTAATCAGGACCACCTAAAAATTCAGCAGTCTTGAGATGATAAACAGTTCAACACCCCTCCACTCTTTCTCTTTCTCTCTTTTCTTGCCTGTGTCCCTCCTTTTGTCTAATATCCTCTTTATTCACTACTTTCCCTCTTCTACCTTTCTCTCCTCCAAGCTTTACACTCCTCCTTCTTCCTGATCTCACTCTCTGCCATCCTCTTCTCTTCACTTCCCTCCTGTTTGTCAGACCTGAGGCAAACAAGGCTTGGCCCTCAGCGTGCTCCTCTTCACCACGCTCCCTTCCTCTCCATCCCTCGTTTCTGGCCGTCCTCCAGTTTAAACAGAAGGCCGTACTGGGGGAGAGGTTGGGGGAACGGGGAAGGAGAGGGAGGCCAGTTGCTTGTGTGAGTGCTGCATGATTCATGCTGCCCTGTAATGAAGCTGGGCCGGTTTTTTAAGTGTTTGGTGTGTAATGGAGTTTCAGGGACAGGCCTATCATTTTCTCCTAATAGTGCTTTCTCCACCGCACGCCGTGACCCCTCTCTCCACGTCCCCCCAGCCCCACGCACCCCCTTCGCCGCCGCGGTAACTGCACATTACTCCGGCGCATGCACGCACACACACCAACAGACACACGCAGCGATTACCGACAGCTGCGGGAGTTTCTGAGCAGCAAAAGTGGCCAATTTTCTCTCCCTTCCATTTAAACAACAAACAGGGCGGTGTGTTAAAATGGGCAAAGGGAAGAGAGAAGGGAAATTGGGCTGATAAGGGTTATTGTAAATCAGAGGAAACCGAGTTAGCAGCAGTGTGCCGAAACTTGTGATTTCAATATTTTTGAGGGATTCTCACGACGATCAAGTCTGAAGAATTAACATCAGTTCAGTTCAGCCTCTTTAAAATGTAAATCTGAAGGCGAGTGTGTTTATCTGCCATTTATGCTCCAAACCAAACCAAAGAAAAAAACATTAAATTGACATTCACCAATGGGAGTCTGCTCTCTCTGAAGTTCAATTTGCATGAAAACTTAAGATTAAAAGTTGTTGAATAAGAAATGGAGTCAATAGATGGTTTTCACATGGGCTGATCTGACAAGAGCTGGAGTCTGTGGTGTGTGTGTGGGTGTGTGTGTGTGTGTAAAGACCAGTTTTACAAGAGCAGATTGTGCAGTGTGTGCACAGACCAGACCTGAGATTACTGAACAGATTGCACAGCTGGCACGCAGCCCTCTCTCCACACACAAACAACCACGCACACACACACACACACACGCGCCTACACACGCACACACTAATGCAGAACGGGAAAAACAAATATTGACAAAGTATTGATCTTGGCTGTTTTGGCTCTTATTGACGAGACACTAATGCCATGAATCTCATTCCGCTCCATGTGCTAATTCGCTGCCGGTCTGGTTTTCTGGTTTGGAAACAAGAACTTTAGATGTTAAAAGGAGCAAAAGCTGTCATAAATTGACATCACGATGATATTGTAATTTTTTCTGAACATCCTCTCTTTCTTTTGTATGTTCCTTGCAGCAGCCAGACTTTCTTGTAATCTATGAAAGTGATCATCATCATTTTCATGGTTCTTGAGGCTTTCAGAAGGTCCTTCAAAGATTTTCTTTAGACTTTGCACTCCACTCACTTTTAGTTCAGTGCCTCACAATTGGAAAGGTTCTGATTTAAATTACTTTTTCAGTTAAGAAAACATCAGACACTCAGTCAGGCTGTAAAATCCTCAATAGCTAAAGAGATGAGGCAGTGTAGAGTCTACATGCAACTAGGATCCATTTTCATATTTGATCTTTGACCTTTTTTTAATCAGGATGTCCCCAAGACTTTAGTTGGATCAATATTTAAGTCTATAACATATAATCAGGAAATGGCTTCATGAAGCTTGAGCTGTCTATGTGTAATTTCTTTGATGATCTACCAAAGCATGTAAGGGCTACACCTCTGAGCTGAGTGGCTCCACCTTTCCGCAGCTAGGAAAGCAAAACAAGAGAAGAAGAAAAGTTGGCTTCCTGTTTCCTAACCATGGAACACCTGCCGTGCCATCGCCGTGCCATCGCTGACGTGCGGGTCTTTGCTCAGTTGTTGCCAGTGTGCACGGACTGGCTTGTCTTTGTGTTTGCGTGTGTCCTCTCTTTGCTGTCCCCCAGTGCTGACGTACAGGGAGTTTTCTTTAAGAGTTGAACAATTAAATGGACACAAAGCCAGGGAGGGAGCACCTGCCGAGGCCTTTGTGTTCCTCAATATGTGACACCACTGACAGTGAGTGCACAATCCCCCACTCTAAACACACTGAGCAGATCTGCAGAATGACACACATATAGAGAAATATGTAGAATTTCTACATATTTCTCTATATGTAGAAATCTCTCTCTACATATAGAGAGAGATTTCTAGTATTTTAGATGTGATCTATGACTAAGTCAATTTTCATGTGAATAATTTGGTCCAGTAACCAGGTGAATCTGTGGATACTGGACCAATTCCCAGCCAAACACTTCAAAGAAATGGAAAACTCGTTTAGTGTAGCACCACCAGCGTAAGGTCAAGGTGATCTAGATGAGCCAATGAAACCCAACAACTGTGATGCTAAAGTGGCTTGTTTGTCCCAAAGTGACATCAACACAAATGGTCTAAATTAGCTTCAGTAGATGCTGTTATTAACACCGGCCATTTGTGGGTCCAGAAGCCCTGAATTGTCAAGTCTCTAAAAATTTAATGAAGTCACAGAGTGTAAGCAAGTAGTTTATGACCCAGCAAAGGAGGCAAAATTAAGAGGCTTGAAGCTAAAGACATAAACTCAGGAAGAAAATACCCCTGCCGACCTGACTGAATAAGCTTAGCTCTCAACACAAATTTGGAAAAATATGCAGTCCATTGCAACATTGATCAATATGGTTCCCTATTGTGAACATGATTTATTTTTTTCCCTTATTTTGCCTTTTCTGTAAATGTTTTAATTGCTAGGTTGTTGTTCTTTGTTGTTGTCTTCTTGTTTTTGTATTGAAATTGCACAAATATATATTTTTATAAATACCCCTGCTAAGTGATTGGTTGATGTGAAATGAGACGGTCAGCAGAGACTGTCGTGTTTATCAAAGAGATGGCCCAGGGAAAGAAACCAAAAGGTTTGAACAGTTTGTGACCAGGATGTGTGGGGTGTGCAGAGATGTCAACTGTCTTAAATGGGGAGAGAAGAACTAACTTGCATTGAAGGCTTGGTTGGGTGAAGAAAAGCTTATATATATATATATATATATATATGTACACACACACACACACACACGCGCACTCTGTGATAGAATATAGAGTACTGTGTTTGTTCCTAGCTTTCTAAAAGGTTAAAAACTAAATTAGGTGAAATCCTAGCAGAGTTACTGGTCTGTATTATTTATATCAGACTTTATCTGTTTCTGGTCCTCAGAGCAATATTCCACTGCCAGTAAAATCTAATGCATTTCAAAAAAAAAAAATTAAAAATACCACAGAAAGACACCGAAGCTTTAAAAAAAAAAAACTGTCCTCCTTTTCATTTACAATGCAGAATTTCAATCACGGTGTTTTCCTGAACTGAAAAAGTGAAGGCCTCTGGAGAGATGGAACTTTTAATAAACAAATGCTTGGAAGTCTGCTCATTTGCTGATTAGGCTTTTTTAAATCGTTCGCTGCGTTTAGTGAACGCTCAGCAGTACATTCAGCCAACACAACATTTCAGTCCAAGAGGCTGTTTTTATGTTTTTTTTGTTTTTTTTTAAGCAGACAGGTTTCTAAGGTCCAACATGACATAAGATTAACAGTTGATTAAAAATACCGGTCAAAACCAGTTTGATATTTTATACTTGAGAAAATGTATTTCATTTAATTACCAGTGTTTGTCACCAGACTTTCTTTAGTTTTGTTTTCTTTGACTGAAACTGTTTTTATGCAAATCACTAAGAAAGCTTCACATTTTGAAAACACTGTCCTGCATCCTATTCAAAATCAAAGTACGCTCTGTAAGCGAAAAATAAATAAATATATGGCAAAGAGAGGCAAAAAAACACCATCAGTGAGGCCTTCTCCCTCTCTTCCCTCCATCATCGTTTAATGCTTCATGCGTGTCTCTGCAGAGGGCTTCATTTATCTCACTATAGGTGAGTTTTAACACATAGCAAGGTGATAAAGTTTTACGGCTGATTGGAACTGTTAGTCATGAAGGTGAGGCAGCGCTCATGTGAAACATATAAATGGAGCTGGTCTCTTTTCTCTAACATGTTCTTTATAGTGACCGACTGGGGTACAGGGGGGAGCCCCTGTACCCCAAATGCCAAGGCCGTACAAATGGCTGTACATAGGGAAGATCAAAATTTTTTTTTTTTTTTTTTAAAAGTACTTTTCTTCCTTCATCTGTTGCTCAGTTTGTTTGAGGATCGCAGTGGAAAATTGGGTCAGCAAAGTGGACGCCCGTCACTACTTGCGTTTATCGTAACCATAAAATTGCACAAATTGGAATTATGAAAATATGAAAAGATGCCTTTTCAGTGAGGCGGGCTGCAAACCCGACTGTGTCCTGTCAGGAGGAACGGGCCAGAACTCCAGAAGCTTTTGCGAGACGTTTGCGGAAGGAAACCCAAAACTTTGAGTTGAATAGACAATCATATGTGACCCTGACCAAACACCAGACAACTTTTGAAATTGCAGGAAGTTGCAACAAAATCTGTAAAAATAAATAAATAAATAAATAAATTTAAAAAATGCTCTCATTAGGTTTTTTGGCATTTAGCAAATAGAAATAAGTTTGGTAATTCTAACAGTTCAGACAGTAAGACAGAAAGATACGAATGTGTCTGTTTATGAGCTGTATGTATATAAACTTCTGGTTTCTACTGCCTATTTGGTATATCCTCTGCTCAGCCAGACAGTCAACTAGCTTATCCACGCGCCGCACGCCATCAGTCAGATTCCCATCTCTGAGGAAGTCATCCGCTCCTGCCCCCGATTCTTATCCAGACTTCTTCTGAAACATCAAACCTGTCCACTGAAGATGTGTTTGCTGCTCCCAGCTGTTTGTATGTGGGATGGGCCTCAGAGATTATTAACTCCCTGCAGCCATCACACAGCAGGAGGACCCACACATGCCTCCTCCATGGCAGGAGTGGAGTTGAGTGAGTTAATGCAAAGTACAAAGAAGCAGCTGCAGACTTATTGATTGCTTCTCCAGCTATCAATTATCTGGATGTGTTGATGTGACTGGTAATTATGTAATGGTAACAACTTCTTTTCAACTTGTTCAAAATAAACAGAGCGAATTCAGTAGCAGATTGACTTCTTCAGGTATTTATGGTTTTAAAGTGGTCTTTAGGACCAAAGCGGATACCTCTTTGACTGCCAAAACATTCACAAAGGCAAAGAAAGCCGTCCTTGGCCAGGAGTGTTTAGCATATAGTCCTGCTAAAAACATTTCAGACTGATATGTAATAATATTTTTGGTTTCACAGTAGGCGACTCCAAATGGGCAGAAGAATGACGGTTTGTGGGGTAAATTTCCATATTAAAGGGAAGCAGAGAAATACACTTTAGGATTTTTCAGCGTTTACAGATTTACCTCCAGCTGAGATGCTGAATAAATTCAAACCTAACAGAAACCTACTCAAAATGTCACACAGAGGTCAGCAGTTCTAAGCGTTGTGCTTGGTTATGAATAGATGTGGAAAACCACTGGAGGAACATTTCTGGACTAGCCGCTCAGTCCTCCGGGCTCCGTAAAATCAGCAGACTAAACCTGTTCAAATACTTTAGAAATAGGTTAAAAACTGCTTATGAACAGTAAGAAGTGATTTTATTTTTTTGTTTGCTTTAGGATACGGCAAACTTTGCTTCAAGTCAGTGAAAATCCCATCCTGCCAATATTTCACAATATTTTCACTGAAAATCCTTAAGGCCTCTGAGGAGTACCAGCATGGAGGAGGGTCTTTGCGCTGACAATCACTGGTATGTACATGCCGCTCACAGCCTATCCCTTGTTCTCTGCAACGCTACAGCTTTTTTCCATCAGCTCAGCCTGTCATGAATGCTAAGGCAACAGTTGGCATGGCTACCGATGACAGCGGATGAACAGTTGTTTCTCCTCCATTACCACATTTAGCAGCGCATATGAGGCCTCTCCTGGCTCTGATTGGTCGTTTCTGAAAGGGAATGGTGCATTTTTGTGTGTATTTTTGTGTGTAAGTATTACAAAAGGAGTAATACTTTAGATGTATTTCGAGTTTTAGAGAGAAAGAGATCAAGGCAGTTTTAGCATTCCACATCTTCCTTTAACATAATAATACTTACAACATTTTGGCTTTCATGAAACAAAATTTAGAATTTTTTTCCTCAACATTTCAACCTTATACTATGATTAAAAAAAAGGGAGAAAGAAAATCATCCCCCAGGTTTTCCTCCGTTTTTATTTGTCAACAGCTGTGTCACATTCAGCAGACATTTTCCTACGAACTGAAAGAAATGACCTCATCTGTATGAGCGCCAATAAGTGAAACCTAAAACTTCACTTACACCTCTGCTGAGTTTATTTTTTTGTCCATTTTTTTCTTTCCCGTTTACTATTCAATCTCAGTTTAGAATTTGCATTCAAATTTAAAAAGGACTTTTTTTTTTTTCGGGGGTTTTTGTAGACCAGCGAGCGCGGCTTTGATCTGTCATTATTGCAAACACAAACTGGCGTAAAGGCTGTGCTTCAACAGAACAGAAAATACAATCCTCAACAAAGAGCTTCCATTTTCTCAAAAGAAATATTCTACAAGTCTGGTGCCTGTCAAAGAATGGGCTGTAATGTTTTCTTGCACACAAGCATTACAAGATATCCAGTCAAGTGACTTATTATCTTTCCTAAAAATCCCGACCAATATGAAGCAGCTTGTTTTGTCTTCACGCTTAGCTCACAGCATGTTTTATCATACAGAAAGAAGAATGTCACAGTCCTTTTTGCAATCACAAAGAGAATCAAAGTGCGTAAATGGAAAGTAACTTCACTTCTTTTCAGTTGTACACAAAAGCACAAAGAGAAGTCTGAAGGCAAACATTTGCAATAATATTTCTGGTCTCCATTATGTGAATTACTATTTCTTAGACAAATGTTCCTGCTTTAGAACGGCACTGCTACTGAGCGTAGAATGGCAGGAAAGCTCTTAAGGAAGTTAATTCATCAGGTAGAAACATAGGAGATATCATTTTCACACCTTCTAGGTTAAAATGAGAAAAGAAAGTCAAACAAAACGTCATCTATTTCTGGGTGAATCAACAAGCAATTGACATTTAGATTTTACTTTAATTACTTAACTGAAAAATTATTGATACAAAATAACATTATGAGCATCAATTAAAATGACCCCCCTGTAATGAGATATGGATCAGAACTCCTCTATGCAGTATTCTATGGTAAATAATACAGTAAATTAAGCTTTAACGTTTATTTTTAATGAATTTATTTACTCACGCTGCTCATCTTCTTTGTAATATCACAGATTAGGACACTTAGACTAGAGGTTAGCTCAGCTCTCCAGAGAAATATTTGCCCTTTCATGAATCATGTAATGGTTTTTCTAAAAAGGAAAATTCTAAAATGTCTTTTTATTATTATTATTATTATTATTTTTTTTTTTTTTAGTGTACAGTGACAGATACCAAAAACATGCATTTCCCACATTTCATGCTGTAGCAGGATATAGTCAGGCTGCCACTGCTTTCATTATTAATCCACCTCCCTCATCAAGCTGAATGCTTGAGTGGCTCGAACGGCAGCGAGTGCCGACCTATTGCGTGATTTTTTTCACAGCAAGTAACTATTTGACAACTTGCGGGAACTCGTAGACAAGACAATCTGGATTGACTTGAATGAAACGGTGACATCGCAGCAAAAGTAACTTACTCTATCCTGATGGGGTAACAGACTGAATATTTTGCACCTTTCACTTTAGAAGAAGGTAATGAACTTTCCAAATGATCATTAGTGACATATAACGCCTTTTTACATCTGCCAGCAATGGTGGGCATTGCTAACTAAAAAGTTAGCTGCCCTATCCCTAAATCACTAATCATGAGCATTAGCTCTTCTAATTTCTACACCATGTATATTAGAGTATTTAGCAAAAGCTAATGATAAAGCGCTAAATTCAACCACATTGATAACCTTGCTGTGTACTTCCCTATGGTATTGTATCTATGGTTGCATCGTTCTTGCTACTGTCCAAGTTTTATTTTGTTCCTGTATGTTTCTTGTTTGAAATGAAGTTATTGGCAGAACAAAAGGAACAAAACATGAGAAGAGGACAAGGAACTGCTACGTCAACTTTTTACCTCCTTCAAAATAAGAGCATGACTATAAATGTCAAAGGAAGTACTAGAAGGATTCTTAAGTCAGGAATCAAAACCTGAACACAGACGTCGAACTTTATTCAACTGAAATCTAACAGTCAAGTAAATTAGCAGTTCTGAATTTATTGTGAACATTTAATTTAGGGGAAGCTAAGTGAGCCTAACATTTTCAAAGTTACCGAAAGGGTTAACGCATTAAATGAAAAATGAACTCTGCTATTAGCTCTTTCGTGCGAGTGTGCCCGCTGCTGTCTGCCAGGACACCAGCCAACATGAGACTCTTAGCCAGCACTGAATGTAACTCATGAGCCCTGAAGGTCTTCTTTCCTCCAAACATACACCACTGTATGAATGCTTTACAGAACATGCCAGGCAGAAGCCACATATTAATAATGCAATTTTCTATCTAAATTCTTATTTATGTGAAGCAAAAAGTTCCCCTGAGATTATTGTATTATTCATAAGCATCAGAGAGTAGGATACAAATCATCACACAATGTGTGTATGTGTGTGTTTAGTGTGTTTGAACATCTTGTAATCTAACCACAGCAACAACGGGGATTTAAATACATGCATTTCGTGTATCTAAAGAAAAATGCTTTCCCCTCATGTCTGAATGGTTTGGGATATTATTGTGGCTTTGTGAGGAATTTGCATCTGTTTATATGTGAGTTCACATATGTTTGTGAATTCAAGTGATTATCTGAGAGCGGAGTCACGTGTGAAGATGAATGTTAACATCGGTGTTTGTGAATGACAGGCGGACGGGGGCAACACCATCGGCACGTATCGGCGCGCATGCCTGTACTGTATCCGGCTATACATTGCCCGCTAACATGAACGCGCAGAAGTACTCGGCATTCCACGCAGCTTCTCTCCTTTCTGTCAAGTAGAAAGTGTGAGAGGAAGAAATGTCTGCATGCAAATGAAACACAAATCAAGTTGTTTTCTTGTTCCAGAGCCAGCTTGATTTCTTTTTGTTGAGAGTGCCATGATGGGTTTTTTTTTAGTTCGTGTATAATCACATTTACACTTAGAATTTGGGTGTTAAAAAAAAAAAAAAGGAAAGTGGGGGGGGAGGCATTACTTGAAAGAAAGCAACAGCAGCAAGAAAGCATTACTATCAATAAAACATATTGTTTATTACCATTCTTCTATTGGGAAGAGACATGGGAGCAGAATAAGGAATAATCATCGGCATCTGAACACGTCTTGGGGGGTGCGAGATGATGACTTCCATCTGTGCAGTGGTATTAATGGACGTGTTAATAGAGGTTGTAGCTGAGAATGGAGGGACTGACAGGGAAACAGCCAGCAGCACTGCAACCTCCTTGAAAATCATCAAGTGGGACAGATAACATCCTAGAATAACACACAAAAAATGCAAATGAGTTTTGTGTATGTCTGGAAAAAAACACCAAAACATACACATCAAACTCTAGGGTCTGGAAGAAAAATAGGGGACACTGTAAAACTCCTGGGTTGAAAGCAACTCAATTCTTTGTCATTTTGTGAAGCTGGTCAGGGGTCAAACCTGAACTGATGCACCTCTGGTTGAGCTAACAGCAGAATCTCCCACCTCAGTTGTGGACCCCTGCATGAGCCTTTTTAAAACTTCACAACTTTCCCTCTGCAGATTTCCATGGTATTCATACTGTTTGTTCACAAAAGTTCTCTCTTCAAAGAACAGCTTCCGTTCTATACACAAGTAGACTCTATTCACCAATTAGTTGACTTTTGTAGGGAGTCAGTAGAACTAATCTTTATTTAGGGGTGTCTTACTAAAAGAGCTTACAAATGCTGATTGAATTTTAATGGTGAACGTTTTGAAAACCATGTATTATTGTCCTTTCACTTGATAATTATGCTGTTCCTTGTGATGGTTTATCATAAAAAAAGGCTGCAGTATGTAACGTTTATAAAGTTACATACTTTGTTAAAGCTGTCATCTTGTTTTGACAGTTTGTTATGAGACACATAATTTGTGAAAAGATCAGTCTCCTCCACCTCCTTCCTGAGATGTTACTGCTGTCTGAAGAAATGCACAGCTCCCAACCAAAAACAACCAATCAGAGCCTGGAGGAGGATCTTAGCGCTGTCAATCAACTCACTGCTAAACGTGTCAATGGCAGAGAAACAGCTACAGGTTTGTCCACCGTCATTTGTGGCCATGCTAACACGGGCTTAGCATCCACTACAAGCTGTGCCGTCAGGAAGTAGCTGCAGCTTAGCAGAAAGCAAGTGTGGCATGGGATTGGGGAAGAGCAGCACCACACAGAAGCTGATTGACAGCGCTAAGACTTGCCTCCTAGTTCTGACTGGTTGATTCTTATTAGAGAAGGTAGAGGAGATTGATTTTTTTTTCCACAGATTATCCGTTTCATACCATACCATCATGACATAGTGACAGTTTCAACAAATATATAAAAAGTATATATTTTTATAGAAGTTACATACTGTGGCTTGACATGCTTCTTCTGAAAGGCATTTAAAGTTTTGCTTATCTATCACAGTGCATCTAGTCTGAATGTCACAACTGCTGTTAAAAATATACATGAAAAATAAAAGAACATGTAGTGAGCTCATGTTTTCACAGACACAAAAAGACAGATGTCTCTTCCATAATGCAGATTCAATCATAAACATATGTACGCAAAAGGCTTCAATGTGTTCCTAAGCAAATGTGAGCTCCCTTCAAAAGCAACAAAATAACCATCATGAAGCACAGACACCTGTTAAATCATTCACAGACGTGTGTGCAGCGCTCACATACACAAATTGAGAGATTTGAGGGAAATGTGAAACAGCGAGAGAATTGAAAACTAAGAGCACAGAAAGCTGATCTGCCTTCTAAATCACGCCGGCAAACATGTAAACAGCAAATATTTGATGAGAGCCAATATTTATTCAACCACACACGGGACGAAAAGAACGATAACAGCACCATGAGTGAAATAATATTTCCAGTCCAGTTCTGTTTAAGTTCGTTTTGGCAGATGGCATCATTGTTGGCAAAGCTTGAAACATTTTGACAATCATAAAAATACCTAAAAGTGAATCAACAATCATTTTTGTTGCCTTCTTGTATCTAACAAACGGTTTGATAATTAGTGAAAACAGTTGGCCTTAGCAGCTTCTTAAGTATTCCCAGAGAACAACTTGTTTTAATTCCCTCAGAAAACTCTCAGGTATCCATGGATTTACGTTTCTTCAGTTTTTAATCACTGGACAAGAAAAAAAAAAAAACGATCCAGTCTAACTTGGCCTACTGTGAAAATGTGATTAAACCTACTAGTTGTGCCACGTTTGCTGGCAACACCTGACAGTAAGTCTTTGCAATAACAAGCTAGAGACTTTAATGTAGCTGTAGAGGCATTTCACCTACTCTTCTGTGCAGAATTGTTTTAATTTAGCCATATGTTGTGGGGTTTCCCAGTACAAACGGCTTACGGTCATGTCACAACTCATTTGGATTTAAATCAGAACTTTGGATAGGCCACTTGGACACTTCATGACTTTCTGCTCGAGAGCAGAATTCATGGTTCCACCAGTCATGGCAAGCAGCCCAGGTCCCAAAGCAACAAGGCAGCCCTCCGGCTACCACATTCTCACAGTGTTTGTCGGTTTGAAGTTTAGTTTTTTTTTGTTTGTTTTTTTTTGTTTTTTAACACACAGTCAGTTTTACACCAGATGTAATGAGACAGCACCTCTGTGTGGTGTGTTTTCCCAAAGGTTTTGGTCAAGATACTTTTTTTTTTTGGCAAATGTGAGACGGGCCTTTTTTGGTCGGCAAAAGTTCTGGGAAAATCAAAACTCAAATCAAACTTTATTTGTGTAGCACATTTCAGCAACAAGGCATTTAAATAGCAAAAACACAAGGTCATGCAGCATAGAATCAACAATAGAAATCTGAATTGATTACGCTTCAAAGGCAGTTCTAAACGGGCTTCAGTCAAGATTTAAAGGCACTCAGTATTTCAGCAGTTTTGCAGTTTTCTGGAAGATTTGTGGTGCATAGAAGCTGAATGCTGCTTCTTGTTTGGTGACTGTATGATGGTTTTCTGATGTTTTTTTTGTTTGTTTTGTTTTTTGTTTTTTTTGTTTTGCAAAGCACTTTGAACTGCCTTGTTGTTGAAATGTACTACAAATAACCATTTCTATACTAAATAACCTAAATGACTTCTCTATATGAATCAATCTGGAAATGTGGAATCAGTTTTGATGAGACGACTGGAATCTGACAACTGTTGCGAGAAGCTTGACAGTATATATACCCAGAAAGCATTTCATTTTGTGCTATATTATGTCACAATACTGCATTATGCAATTTTTATATTTCTTTGTAGTAAGTGGGTACAAAATAAAGCCTGACAAGTGGAACTAGAGTAGTTATGGGATGGTTTCCATGAGTTTTGCCTTTAAAATAATTATCCTTTTATATATACTTTCTGAGAGAAAAAAAAAGCAGCAAAGAAACAAACTAACTCCAGACTGTAACCTGTTTGCTGCAGGCTGATGGACGTCCTTTCACAACCTCCCCTGTTTCGTTGAGTTGTTGCTCTAAATTTAAAAAAAATCTTCAGTAGTTTGTATGTAGGGAAAGCCAGCCTTTCATACTTCATTATTGTGAATTCATAACAGAATAAAGAAGTAAGCAAAGTGACTGACAGGATGAAAGACAACAAAAGTGCATTCTTCCTGTCAGTCAAGCTCTGAAACATAACATAGGATTGTATCGGAAAGCTTTCTTCTGTGTTGAGCTCCAGAAAAAAAAAAGTTTAATTGGCTAATATTCTCCGCTAAGATAAACAACCATTAAAATTAATCTACAATTAGTTGAGAATGTGGAAAGCAATAACTTCTGTGATTTATTACTGTCACATCTGTTGTCATGTTCGGTTTAAGGTAAGGACCCAAACGTAGAGAGTAACAGAAAGCAAAGTCTTTAATAAAAAAATAAACAAAAAGCAAAATAACGCACATCAGGCAAAGAAACAAATCGGGGAACCGGCAGAGAAACGAGGATAAAGATGGAGGAACCAGTGGAAAACAATGCAGAGAGAAAGCGTTACAGTGGAGAATGACATGATAACCAGAAGAGCTAATCAAAGGTGAGTGGATGCAGCTGGACAAGTGAGCAGGTCCAGGCAAGTGAAGAAATAAGAAGCAGCTGGGAAGGATGCAGACTAGAGGAAAGGTGAAAGGTAAGTATGTAACTTTTATTGAAAATGACATATATGTGTATATATA
>CAEGAD010040998.1:0-58000 GCA_903067055.1 Poeciliopsis paucimaculata | reverse complement strand
TTCACAGACATTTTTAATTTTTGTAATTGGGCAAACTGTACTGTAATGTCCCCCTTTTTGTCAACAAATTTTAAAAAATACAAATATAATAATTATTTTTTTTTTTTTTTTTTTTTTTTTTTTTTCAGAACGTCTTCTGTGAATTTTCTGAATGTGTAGACTTTCACTCCTAATGCCTGTTTTTTATTTTGCTGTAGGATCTATTCCTGATGAGGCTAAGGCTTTGTCCCTTTTGGCCCCAGCAAATGCTGTTGCAGGGATCTTGCCAGGCGGAGGCCTTCTCCCGACACCAAATCCCCTCCCAAATCCAGCTGTAAGACTTCACATCTACAGACTTTAACTAGGACAACATGTACAGTACTTTGCTTGTGTTGACATTCTGCACATGTTAACCACTGACTTTAATGTATTTTTGGAGGATTTTATGCACAGTGTAATGCATAATTGTTGAATGGTTTTAAATGTTTTACTAAATGCAAGTCTGAAAAAGTAGGATGTGTTTTAGCCTAAAAAATGGGTTTCTGTTACATTAAATTACGATAAAATACATTGATGTTTGCGGTGGCACTGTGACAAAATGTGACAAAAAATGAGAGGCATAAATACATTTTAACCAAAGGATTGCCCTTTCTGTTCCACTTTTTAAATAAGTTATATTTCAGTGTTCTCTTTATTGCCTAATTTGTAATTTTTAGTAGCAGTGATGGAGCTTCTTGAAGGCCTGTGTTTTGCTACACGTAGGTACAAATGCTTTTTATTTCATTTTTTTAGCTTGGAGCCAACCCCTTTGGTCCTCCAACCATAGACCCAATGGCAGCGTTTGGATTTGCTGGACCCAATATGAACCCACAGGTGACATCTTTGTGCCACTTAGTTCAGCTACTGTTTTTTTAAAAACACTTGAGATTTTTAGACTATTTTCTGTCTTCTTACAGGCTGCTGATCAGTTGCTTAAGATGATGACTGATCCAAAGTAAGTGTGCGAAGACGTGAATATTAAATGAATGGAAACAATTTGGTGTAGCTACAGTGGTTAAGTGTAAGCTCTTTTCTCTGATTAGACTGAACCCGTTGGCTGCTGGTTTGAACCTGAGTGCGAGCCTGAAGGCTGATGCGTCAAACAAAGAGATAGAAGAAGCTATGAAGAGGGTCAGAGAGGCTCAGTCACTCATTTCTGCTGCTATTGAACCTGGACGTGAGTGCTAGAATATTTTCCTTTTACTTGCCTTGGATGTTTTTTTTTTATACAGTTAAATAAATACGCTACAATGCATTATGAAACATCTAAGATGGATATGCTATGCTTCTTTCAGATAAGGAGAGTAAAAAGAAACATTCTCGGTCTCGATCCAGGTCCAGAAGAAGAAGGACCAGGTCACGTTCAAGACACAGGTATGGCTGTTATTGAGACAAATAATGTAGCCGGACCATTTCTCTGTGTTGACTAATAAGTTGAATTTGGATCTTCAGCCGCAGGCGAACCAGGAGCAGATCAAGACGCAGATCCAGCTCGAGGAGCAGGCGGCGTTCCAAAAGCCCACGCAGGAGACGCACCCACTCCAGAGACAGGGGCAGGCGAACTAGAAGCAGATCCAGGTGAGTTCCTAGTGGAAGAGTTTCACCTGGAGCCCACTGTGTGACATGAGCAACTTGTTGGTGATCTATGTCATCGATTTATCAACAGAGACAGAAAGAAGGAGGACGTTAGCAGGAGGAGATCAAAAACCCCTCCTAAAAGCTACAGCACTGCCAGAAGGTCACGCAGTGCGAGCCGGTGAGTGAGATCAGAACCCGCTTAGTTTATTACCATAGAACTTTGTTTGCTTGAACACCACATTTATGATAGAAAGGAGCTCTAAGAATGATATAGAGAACATGTGTGACAGTAAATTTGATCAACATTTTAGCTTAAACAACCCAGCCCCTGCTGCCTTTACAGGTATACAGTATAATTAGTACCTATAGTTCCTTTATTAGCCATATTTGTGTGAAAACATCTCCTCATTAAGCAGGTGTGTGCTTAGACAGAGCAAGGCTTTGTTGCAGGCTTGCCTGTTAATTGGAACATCTGTTCTTTAGCTGCCATCTGTGCTATTCTGATTTTCACTAAAAACTGGAAACTATGAGAATCTTCTTTGTACTATTTTTAACTTGAACACAATTTCACCTTATGATTCTAATTAAGTGAAACCCCCGCCCAAAAAGACGTCTAATTAAATCTATTTAAGATGGCTAAGATTGACCTTGATAATTGTCATAAAAGCTGCCAAAATTGACTTTAGCAATAAAATAAACATACTCTAAATTCAGTGGTAGTTTAACAGTGTATTCCACATAATTATACTTTTTTTCCCCTGTTCTTTGTAGAGTAACACAAATATAACGCCCTGAAATTAGCCTGTTTAGGCAGGCTATCTGCTCATAGAGCTCATGGTTGGCTATATTTAAATCTCCTTATTACTATTCTTGTTTTTGTTTTTATTATTTAATCAGAAATGTTTCATAGCAAACAGGAGAAAAGTGTAGAAGCTGATTTTCAGCCAGCTGCCTTTCAGTGGATAGCAACAGGAGGGCAAGGCTTTACTCACAGAGAATAATTTGGTTTAAACCAAAGAATAAAGACATTTGTAACAGTTTTGAAACCATACATTTTTACAGCCTTTGTACACCTTTCCTATTCTTGGGCTTATTTACTTCTTTATTTCCACAGGAGGCGGAGGAGAAGTCGCACCGCCAGCCGATCTCCAAAGAAGTCTCCTAAAAGGAGAGTTTCTCCCTCTCCTTCCCCTCGAAGGTTAGTGTTCTGTGATGTTTGACAGGTCTTCTTGACAGTCTACAAAAATATAGCAAAGTGTGGAATTTAAGAGCTCAATAATTAGGTATAAATGAAATAAGAAACTGGGAATATGTTTTCATTAAGATTTTATTTTTCTTGTATATTTTAGTCCATGTTTCCTTCCCTTTGAGTCTTTCTCTTTCTTCTGTAGCATTTTTATATTTTCAAATCAATGTAAATAACTGGGAACTTTAGTAGTTGATTATGGAGATGGTCTTTTTGCATTAAAAAGGTATAAAATCCCTAGTTTAATCATGTCAGGTTTTCATTGCATGACCACACTAATTTTCCTTAGAAAATTATGTGGCCTGTGTTGATGTTTTATTGAGATTTTCTCTTTACTTTGTACAGGCACAAGAAGGAAAAAAAGAGGGATAAGGACAGAGAGAGGGAACGCAGGAGTGATAAGGAACGCGTTCGCGAGGAACGAGAACGCTCTACTAGCAAGAAAAAGAAAAGTAAGGACAAAGAGCGGGAGCGGGAAAGAAAATCAGATGGAGACAAAGGAGATATTAAGGTTTGTTTTGTATCTGCAGAAACATTCTGGAACTATGGGAATCAGTTCTACTGTCAGCTTGCATAGAAAACATCCAGTGACCCAATGTTTTTTTTTTTTTTTGTTTTTTTCATACAGATCACTAGAGATTATGATGAAGAGGAACAAGGTTATGACAGCGAGAAGGAAAGGGAGGAAAGGAAGGATTCAGACGACTCTGCCATGTCTCCGCAGTCTGTGGAGGGAAACGGCTCAACCCGGCTCGTAAAGCACGCCAAAGTTAACGGCGCTGATGATCGCCACGAAGAAGACATGGATGTCAGCGACTGAAAGCTGCTTCATCCCACTGTATCCACTTATTTTGGTTAGAAACATTCTACAAAATTTCCCCCACTTGGGTAAATCTAAAATGTGAAGTGTTTGGAAAAAAAAAACCCTGTTTATCGTACAGAAACAAGTTTGTCGTTTTGAAAATGTATATTGCAGCGTTGTTTGCCTAATAATTCGTTTTTCATTTATCTTTTGTCAATAGTACACATTTATCCCTTGCCACCACAGATGTAATTAGTTTAAACTGGAAGTAGGTTTGCTTTACTACTATTGAGCTTGTTTTCAAACTTGTTGCTTTATGTATTGTATTTTTTTTTTTAGTGTTGTGGTGTATGCGTCTTTCCCTCTTCTTCACAGATCAGTTGCATCTCGCTTCTGACCTACAAGTGTTTTATCAAGAATTTCTTTTATATAATAAAGCCTGTTTGAAGAGCTAAGAGTCAAGTTGTATGTTTTCTTCAGCTCCCTCTATGTCCAAAAGTATGAATATTAGTTTACTAAGTCACTTAAAAGAAGATATTTATTTTTTTTACCTGACCATCTGTAAATGATTTCAATGTTTCAAAATATCCCATATGTCATGTAAATGGTTTTCTAAGTAGTCTGACTGTAAAAACATTATATAATCCTTAATAGTTGGTGTGTTGCTACAGTTACAGTAATAGATCAGAATCAAACTGCATAGCAAGAGTTTAGTGATATTTAACACAAATGTGTTTTCCATGTTAATGTAATTAATTGGAATGCATCAAGCTCTGGATTCTAAGGTTGTGTGAAGGTAAAATGATTTCAAATAGACATTTTCAGAGCAAGTTTTTATTGGGTCCTTTACACTTAGTCACTTCTTAATATTAGCTTTGCTCAAGGGTTAAAAACTGCCATGTAATTCTTCGTTTTACACATGCAACTTTTGACCCAAACAGCACCACACTGATAGTTTAAATGACACCTACTTTAATCTAGCGTTAAGTTTAAATTAGATTTATTTTGTATGAAATTACCTATTTATCCACTAGTTGGCAGTAGAATCAATGTGGGGGGTTGAACCAAAGCCTCGTATTTGAGTAGAAACAAACTATATTTAAAAAATAAATGAAAATGTAGCTTTTGCCTAGAGCTTATGATGATTTGAAAATGAAGGGGAAACATATTAAGCACTTCATCTGGTGTTGCCATTTAGTTCTTGAGGGTCTTCAGTGCAAGTTTGAGGAGCTGCTGGATGTTCATCACTCAACTTTTCTTGACAACTTCAGACTTCAAAACCGATTCCTTTACAGATCTGAATTTCACCACCTGCATCAAGAACACTAACTCAGGAGTAATGACATTTGCACAAGTGCAGTTGAAACATGATGCTGGTGCTTTATTTAAAGGGATGTGAAGTAGGTATGGTTGTAGTACAGAATAGCTGAAGCCAGCAACGATTTGATGGATCACATAATTTCCTGTCTGAATACAGACATCCAGTTTGATTTTCACAGCTTATTTTCCTTAAATTGATATACATCTATATTTGGAAGGGAAAAAAAGAAACGTTATCAAAGGGATCACATGTGTATCGCTAGAAGTTCTTTGAAAGTGTTAGTGTTACTTTTCACCTCCCTAATCGAAATATCCGTGTCTGCAAATACTATACAGTAACAAACTCTTAAATAATGTAGCATCAGGATGCATTTGATCCAGGCGGCTAGCAGCCATAGCATGCCTTTAAATATCAGTGCAGTATTAAGACTACAAACTGTTTACCTGATACCCCAATCTGGGTTCTCCCACACAAACAGACACAGTAGACGTAATCACTCGTACGGAGCACGGGGGGGGTTCATACTATCACAACAAAACACAGAGACGGCTGAGAGGTAACATGAGCAGACCTGAAAATGCAGGCGGCCGTGTCCTGCACAGGGAAAAGGCTTTGATATCAAACTGTTTGAGGTTTTTTTACATTTTTTTTATATACTAAACCTTGTCCCAGGTGGGTAAAAACATTCTTAAGTACTGGAAATGTATTGCTACACAGTGTTACTCCATTGAGTTTCTAGATATATAATATGCTATATATAAATGACCAGTAAGCTCAGTTTAAGGATAGCTCTATATTTGTGGGAGATTTTTTCTTTTAAATGTCGTGAACAAAAACGAGAAGAATTATATACATTTCTGAAGGTGAGTGCAGCTTCGAGTATACTGAAATATCAATGATTTGACAGCTTTAAAAATGGCGCACAGCAGCACAGAGCAGCAGCTTTACCTGCTCTGTGTATAAACAGCAAGTACAACGAAAGCCATCAATCATTTCACAAAAACATTTGCAGATGTTCATCTATAGCTGACACGGCGCTCTGTCAAATCTTCTTGGATTAAATGACCAATAAGAGCAGCCCTCCCATTTCCTTCCCTTTGTTTTTTTTTTTTAAATAATAGTAATAAATAGTTAATACGGATTCAGAGTCAGACCAGCGTCCTGTGTTCTGCTCTCACTCTCCCAAGCAGGACACGTTGGCAGGTCAGAGGTCCGGAAAGCGGCTTGGATCTTCCTTGTATTCGGCAGGGATGAAGAAAATAGATTCGTCAAACTTGTCGTAGCGGAACTCCTGAAAGGTGACAGTCGCCGTGATCGTCGGGAAGACGGGGATGTCTGCGAGACAAGGGGAAGAAAACGATAAAAAAAAAAAGAAAAAAAAAAAGATGTTTTTTTTTTTTTGTGATCTTTCCCCCTGAAGTTCGCCCACTTGCAGCTGGTGCAGAGGTAGGTCGACACATACCGAGTTTGACTGGAAACCCCGGAGGAAGCTTCATCTGGACAAACTCTCGGAGTTTGTTGAAGTGCTTGAATGGAGCAATGACTTCCAACACGTTTAGTAACCTGGAGGCACAGCAAAAGGAATCAGCACTTGGTTTTTTTAATGCACAGACCAGGGGTGGGCAATTCCAGGCCTCAAGGGCCGGTCTCCTGCAACTTTTAGATGTGTCTCTACTTCAACACACCTGAGTCAAATAATGAGGTCATTAGCAGAACTCTGGAGAACTTGACTGCACTTAGGAAGTGATTCAGCTATTTGATTGAGCTGTGTTGGACTAGGGAGACATCTAAGAGTTGCAGGACACCGGGCCCTCGAGCTTTCAGACATGGAGAATGCAGAGAAAATCTTGTAGGATCAACTTTTACATTTATACAGAACTGAACTTTCAAAGAACGGTCACCTTTTTTTAAAGTAAAAAAAGTGATTAGGAAGCGCTACACAACCTAGGGATATTTAAGTGTGTGCGTCTGGAGCAAAAGCAAAATCTGTCTTAAAACAGATTTCTGCTTTTAATCCAGATAGTGACTGATAATCACAGTACATAATGCGAATCAAGCCATTTTCTGGCATACGATGCAAGAGCCAGTATAAATAATCAACTACTAATTACTTCCACTTAGTTTGGCAATACGAGTTAAACCAACAACTGCTGTGTCAAGCATATTTTACTAAAAATAATTAATATTCGCTCACTACAAGAAAGCTAGAAAACAAAGAGGAATTTTAATTGGTTAAAATCTGTTCCTTGAAAATGCTAATCAGTGTATCTTAATTGTCGAATCATATTAAAGCTCTCAAATGACAAAAAAAACAAAAAACCTGTACATTAGTGACTTCTCAATAATGTACTAATTTCTCTTGTGCTATCATAAAATTAAGGTTTGTGACTGTTGTGTGACAAAATGTAAAAATAATGGCCTGGAAAGTAGGAATACTTTCATATGGTACTGTTAAACTGGGGAAGGAAAACTTACAAAGAACCCCAAGGACTGAGACTTCAGATAATATCATCTGCTATAAGAAAAAGTCATTTTTCTCCAACCACAGCACTGATGATTTTTTTCCATTAAACTGAACATTATAAAAGTAGTAAATATATTTTCAACAAAACAAAGCAGAAAATGTGAAGAGGAAAAATTACATTAAAAAGCCATTAACTGTGATAAAGAATGAGGTTTTAATGTTCTCCCCATTAAGGTTCACTCAGCAGAGGAGATAAAGCAATTTCCTTACGTAACACAGCCTGCTTTAATCTTACATCATCATTTACTCATCTTAACACTCATGTATCTTTTAAACTCTGCTTTTCACAAATCTACTTTACTTGTTCTCCATGACCGATTTATAGATTATAAGTCGACGAGAACACTATTTTAGTTGAAAACGAAATAAATTTGTAGTTTAAGAAAACAATATATTTTAGCTTTTAGTGTTTTACACCAAATAAAAGTACAGTAACATACACTACATGGTGTAACTGTTAAAGTGCAGTTTGAAAGACAAACTTCAACACTAACTGGAGGTAATAAAATGGTTAATCTATCTCTATGTTTCAGCAGACATTTTAGAATCTAGGAAAAAGGCATAAGTTCTAGGAAGTCTAGTTTTTCAAAAATTAATTTTATTGAGTATAAAATAATAGTTAACTGGAAAATTAACTTCAAAAGTTGGAAGTTGTAGGCAACTGCTCAACTGCTTACAGATATCTAACACAAAGTGTGGCAGAAACAGAAGGAGTCATTGTTATTATTTTTTTTTTTTTAGAAAAAAAAACGAGTTCATTTGTTTTTTGTTCATTAAGATTCTTCTTTTTTTTTTTCTTGTTGCTGGCTTATTATCCGAATTATTTTATCTATACTCAACGCTTTTCTAAAACCCCAGGAGTATTCTGTGGATCAAGCAGTGCTGAAAGCTCTGCAGAGAGATCTGAGGAGAATGGGATGTACTTACGACTCGATGCCTAGAGGAAAATCCTGGCTCATGGCTACAGTAGCTTTGAAGTTCTTCTTGCTTTCTTTGCACACGAGCTCTCGGCCGAGGTGAGGCGGCCTGAAGGTGAGCGGAGATGCACAGCAGATGAAGATGCATTACGAACTCAGCACTTACACAGATTCGCTTGTAGCTGCCCTGAATAATCAGGCAAATTACAGCAAAGACTGATGAAACCATAGAAACGTACTTTCCATGCTCTGCCGTTATGTACTCTTCCCAAGAAATGGTGTTGGGGGCCGGCGCTGTGAGCGACTGCCTCCTTGCAGGCTGCAGGCAGGAAAACATCAGTCAGGGGAATAATCTACTCTCTACAGTGATACAACTATTAACTGCTGGCAAATAAACAGTTTTTTTTACCTCAAAATTCTGCTCGCTGATGCTGCCTCCCTTGCTCAGACTCTCCATGATGGCTTTATTCCTCATAATGTCTTCTTCGCTTAAATGCTCCCGCCGTTTCCTCGACTCCAGCACCAGGCCATTGACGGCGTAGAAGTCGGCCAGGAAGTTTCCAACCCTCTCCTAAACAGAGTGCGAGCACAGATCTTTAAACATCTTCATAAGCTGTCGTACTGTAGAGCTTCAAAATGGCAGCGACTCCAAACTCTAACTGGAAAACAAACCTCAGAAGGACGATCTAACCCCTCTGAGCATTTTAGTTCTGCAACTGAACCCTCTCTGCCTTCAACTTCAGGACTTTCCTTTAAATAATGTCTATAATACAATAAGGGATATGCTCAACATAAAATACATAGCTTATAACACAAAGTTACGACCAAAGGAGTCGCTTTGAACACTTAGAAACAAAATATTGATAGACATATATCTTAAATCAGCAAAATAAATAAAATATTTAGGCATTTTTATGGTTTTTAACTAAATGACAGATCAATACAATGAAATGAAAGGATACAGATGTTACTGTTTTGTAATCCCGATTTCACAGTCAGCTTTGAATTAGAAATGCATCTTAACAAACTAAATTGCCATAGAATAGTTATTTGATTTTATAAATATTATTTCAAAAGTTAAATTTGTGTTTATTAGACATTGAGAATATATTATTAAGCACTTGTAGCTTAAAGCAAAGGAAAACCTCAAATTTAGATCCTGGAAAACTTAAACTATAACATAAGTCCAAAAAATAAAGAAAATATATACTGTATTAGCACCGTCACAGATGTCCAATACACACAAGAGGTTTGTGCTGAACAGGTCTTGTTCACTGCTGTGCTCTGGGATGGACTGGATAGAGAACTGAGTGACACCAGACCAGATTACATAAGCAACCTGACTGTCTCCACGCCACGATGCGTTGAAGCACTAATTCAAGCAAAAGGAGCCCTAACCATACATTCACCTCAAATACTGCACATTACATATACATATTTTTCATTTCTTTATCAAAAATACTTTTTATTATGGTCTTTGTAATATTCCTACTTCCTACTTTGAACTGAAAGACACATAATGTACTTTGTGTGTAATCAATCTATAAGGTGCATTAGTTTATCTTGAATTACTGATATGTGCAACTGTATTTCTAAAACTATGTCGGGCAAGAGATTTATGAAAATTAATGTTTTGTGGGTATTAATAAAAAAAAAACAAACTAAAAACCAAAACACAGTTACCAAATATACATTAAGTGGCAATAAGCTAAGTGGAATATCAAACAGATGCTTCAGACATGTTGTTATTACCCAATACTTACTCTGTGCTCCAACAGGATATTTTATTCAAAGAATAATATTTTTCCTTTAATGGTTCAAACACTGTTGTTAATGCTGTAAATTATTCATTAGAATATCTAAATAAAGCTGAAAGTGACCTAGATCAATGAGCATAAATAATGTAAATTTGTTTCATCTTGATTTTTTATTAATTTTTTTTATTTTTAAATATTGATATGTTTAAATATTTATCTACCAGAATGCATTTTGGGGCTGCTAACTCTTACTTTACTAACCTAGCAAATGAATAAAAAATTTGAAATGTCATGACTGTTGTGGTTTTTGTGTTAAATCGCTGTTTTCGGATTGTGAAGTTATGACATTGTTCCTCAGTTTGCTCTGCTGCAGGCCTTACCGTTTTATCCTCTCTGAAGAGCCAGCCAATCTGACTCCGAGAGAAAGTTATTGACTTTGTTGACAGAGTTGCAGAGTAGACGTCACTGCTCATCAGAATGTCCACTTCCTCTTCGGTCTCCATCTCCGATTCCTAGGAGGGCAGTGAGTGTCGCATGCCATATTAAAAAACGAAAATCCCTCCCTGACACTGATCCCTGGTGACAGTCGCACCCGCTCACCTCGTGGTGTATTCTTTGGTACACTTTGGCTTCATTGTCCAGAACCACAAAGGACTGGGAAGGTGAGGCGTCGCCGTTAAAAATGAAGCTCAGATCTCCGCGTTGACACTTCATGTCGTTGAAGTCGATGAGCGTAGTGTCAAGTCTAAATCAGGATGGAGGGCAGAGAATTAGGAGGGAGAGAAAATTGTTTCGGCCTACTTTCTAGCTCTAAAAGAAGTTCTTGGCCTGAATATCAGATATTTGCTGCATTTAACACTCATCCTACTTTTTTATTGGTACAGGAACTTTTTTTTTATGCTTCACCTGATATTAATGCCCTGCTTGTAGATTTTGCAAGCATCGGACGGCAGCATCCTGGACAGCAACGGCACTAAAAGAGACAAAAAAACGATTTAAATATATTAATATATTACAAAGAAACAACTACCAATAGCTGCTGCAAAAAGAAGAAAGAATATATCTGTTTTAGAATGCACAGCATTGCAGACAATGTTATGAATGCTGCGTTCTTATGTCTTGTTTAAGAAAATGTATTATTTGCAACGTTTTATTCATAAAACAAAAGATCTCACCCCAGCTCTGAAAGTCCCAATGAACCTCGAGGTAAAAGTCACCGAGCTGCAGAAGAAAAACATAAACAGACTCAAGGATCCATCTGATAAAAGGAGAAGACTGTTTGAGGCTATTTGCAGGACCGACTTTAATTATTTATACAAAATCTGGATAAATACAGTAAAACATAAAGTTCGGTGATGCAGAAGAACAGCCACAGCAACAAATCCATTTTTCAAACCATCTGAGATTCTCACCTCCCTGAGAGCTTTCAGTAATTTCGGCCTCTTTTCCTCTACATTCTCTCTTGACTGCTGCTTTAACTTCCTCAATATCGCTGTAACTGGAGAAACAGAAAAAGCAGGTAAAATTTAGCAGCATATACTACATGGTTCTCTTCAAAACTAAACGAAAGCAGCTGACTTCTCAAGTTTGCCAAGGACGGTTGATGTCACTGGCTGACTCCAGATTTTTACACACGCAAAGAGGTCAGTAAATCTAAAGATAGATGATGAACATGCCTTCTGGTCTGAAAGGAGAAAAGATTAAAGTAAAGCACATAACACATGTACACAGAACAAACATATTTATGTTTTATTGCAAAATGTTTTGTTTTGTACCCAACTGAATTTAAGGCTTTAGAGTTCTAGTTTAACTCAGTTTGAGCTTTTTCGTGATATTCTATATGTTTTGACATCATATGTCCTTCACAGATCTTAAAATTATACATTTTTAATGCATTTGTGGGGGAAAAAAAATGTGTCTACTCTCTTGGAGAAAGAAACAAACAACGTTTTACACACAGTGAGAAATGTCAATGGTAAACGCTTAATTTAGTTACACATATTTTTCATAAAGCGTGTGTTTAGCCTTCTTGCTTAATAAAAATCAGTTTTTTGCTATGCCTTTCCAACATTTCTAGAAGACTTTGCATCGACTCGTACGGGATGGGGTTCTGTAACACAGATGCAACAAATTGCACTGGTTGAAGTGAAACGTAGCCCTGCCCCAGTACCAACAGCGCCGACTGAATCAGCAGCTAGAACTCACTGGCTCATGAAATGTGCCTCTTTCAGAAACTAGCCAGTAACCCTTTTAATGATAGCGGACTGCACAGAGCAAGTCAGCACATATCAGTGTATCCTGGTGGACTCATGCAGAGGGGAATACCAGTCCGGGAGTGGGCGTGATCGAGAGACGCAATGCTGACGCGGCGCATGCAGCTTTCTGCTGTACGTTCTGGCAACCAGAAACGGAGGACAGAGGACAAGTCTGTCCTCTGTCCTTTTACACAAATAAACACAATTTATTTGTGTTTACACACAAATAAATTGTGTGTAAACTTTAACACACAATTTATTTAAAGTAAACACTGCCACATTTCCTGCTCAAACTAAATAAGAGCAGCTGCTTTCTTTAAAGCAAAAACCTAATGATGGTGCCAGTTTTCTCTGACTTTTCACGTCCTTGCACTTGCTAACCCTCAATGCTGCCCCTTCATGAGAGACTTGACCTTCTGAAAGCAAAGCTCCTGGTCCAGGTCCTTCTGTCGTCGGCCAGCTTGCCGCGGCAGGCAATAGTAGCTGAGATGCATACTAACAAAGTTTGGGGTCATTTGTGAAAATATCAAGCCTTAAAAGTCTCCCAAACAAGCTGTGGAAGCAGATGCTGCCAGTAAATCAGTTGTTTCATCCATTCAGCCAAAAAGGCTTGTGTCGCTACTGAATGCAGCGACACAAGATGGTTGCAAAATGTGATAATTAAGGATTCGGGTCAGTTACTTATTTTTCTTTTATGTGAGATTAAAAACAGATACATTAGCAGCCCCCTAAAGAGAGGGACAGCCCTAACAACAGCTCCCGCCTTGCACAATGCAAATGTGCAAGGCGGGACATATATTGTTTTCTTAATGTTTCACCAAACATTAAACGTAAAAACAGCAGCATCACTTAGTGAAGTAGCGATTAGTCCAAAAGCTCAGGGCTGCCTTGTATCGTCAGTCGGAGCACGAATTGCTTCCCATCCAATCTGGATGACGAGTGCTCAGAGAAACTCCAAGCCCTTTAGCTTTTGGAGCCGACATCATAGTGGTGCCAGGATTAAATATTTAGTTTTAATTCTTTAAATTGCCCCGGCAAAAAAAACAAAAACTACAGAGGCTGTGATGCATCCAAAACTGAGGAATCTAGCATTGAAGTGACATTTTGTGCATGAAATCTCAGGGAATCGTATGTCAAATCTGAATGTGAATGAAATTAATAGGAAATTTTAGCAGCTTTAATGTAACCAGATATGATCCTTCTTTTCTATAGTTCAGCGTAAACAGATGACACTTTGCGATGCTGCTGCCAAAGCATTGAAACAGAACACCACTCCAGTTGGTAGACTAAATAACAAGCGAGGGCCGTCAACAACTGGATACACAGATCTAATCCCAAGCGTCAAAACAGAGGGTTTGTTGCAGACATGAAATTGAAAACAGCAGAGTCTCCTCATAAACTCCTCACAGCTGCGTTGTTGGAACTTACTCATCTGCCGATCACCGTAGCTGATAGCTTCTGCAAGCGGACTCCACCCCTGTGCATTCTTGATCTTAACGGGGGCATTGTGAGCCAGGAGGAGAAGAGCACACTCTGAACAACAAAACACACAGAGACACACTTGTAAAATATTCTGTGCATGGTTAATGTGACATGCCCAACATTTCATAAAACAAACTGTAGAATTTAGATTCAAAGGAAACAAGCTAACCCAAGAATCTAAAGAAGCCCTGTTGGCTCTCTCTCATCTACATCTTCTCACTTCAACTATGTGGCCAATGTAAACTGAAGAGCTGTTTGAATGACAAAAAAAAAACTAAGAAATAAAAAAAAGTCAGGGGGGGTAAGTAGAACATGATGAAATCTAGTCTGTGTATTAGCCAGGACATGATCTCCGGTACTTTATATTTACTACTGCTCATTTTTCTAGATAGCAGTTAATAACATAATAAACTGGGATGACTTTGACCTCCACGCGCCAGTAAAAATGCTTCGTCCTCCATTTAAGAGGAAACCCGTCCCAGTCTGCTTTCTCATCACTTCTGCCCAGCTCATTTCCCACCTGACCGTGAAGGATCGTGCCCAGTGTTGAAATTTTGATGCACATTTTATACAACACGAAAAAGCAATGACAGGAAAATAAAATCCATGTTTTAAGAGAACACTAAACGTTCTACGCTAATCACAAAGGCCGTATGCGATGTGCATTAGAACCACTCGCATGTATAGCTGCTGTTCATTAAAAATCAACAAAGGTGTTAAAATAAAATGCTTTATGTTCAGCGAGTGGGGGATGTTCCTAAAGACAGTGAGTGAACAGATTTAACCAAAATGGTTGGGACATTTTTCCTTCATTAGGACTTTCAGAAGGCATGCAAAATATTCTTGCTAGTTGTCCAAATTCTAATGAACACCGTGTTGCTGTTAAATAAGTTTACAAATATCTTTGTCTCCATATACTGGCTTCTTTTTGAGATGATAGTGATTAAACTATGCTGCGCTGCATCAGGAATAGGAATGGGCTAGACTGGTTTTAAAAAGTTGATTCCTGAACCATCATACTGTGTTTAAAATACTTTTAATAAGATGCTAGAGAAAGTGTTCTCGCAAAGAGCCACTCGCCAGAAACCAGTTGCTGTGCACTGCCGTGGAGCTGGTTTAAAATATAAAAAGTTTCAATGAATCCACGTTTCTTATTTTCTTTTTTAGCACAACCGCTCTAGATACAAAAGACTGGTTTTAATGCACAGTGTGAACGCATCACATGTAAAATATATTAGCTAGAATCCTAGTTCCAAAGTTGTGTGGCACACTCTCAATTACATTTCACAATAAAAACAGATTACGCCTAATTTACTGGAATACACTTCTGATACTTGAGAAGCTTTCTGAAAAAAAAATAGCCAAGATAAAAAACTAAAAAACAAACAAACAAAAAAAAATCTCCCAAAAGACTGAGACAGTTATTCTTGTTTACCTTTGTGGCCCAACATTACAGCAAGGTGAAGAGGTGTGTTCCCTAAGAAGAAAAACAAATTAATCCTTGTCCAAGTCACAGACACAAAGAGACATCAGTCATAGCAATTTCAATTTATTTCAGTAATCCTAATCAAAAAAGTAAAAATTATAATATAGATCCATGATACACAGTGCAAGATTCCAAGAACACTATGCGGCCAGAGGGTGGATGGTCAGTGTGCTGTATCTGAGAATATTAATGGAAAGTTAAGTGGAAGGACAAAGTGCCTGCTAATTTAGTTTCCTAAACACCTTGTAGATGTGTCAATGGTTGTCTGTTGCAAACTCTGAAATCAGTCACATTAGATTGCTATTTTAATTTTTTTTTTTTTTTTTTTGAGAAACTGAATTTTTGTTTTCATAATTAGCTGAACATCTTAATGAAAAGGAGCTGAGAAACCTACATCCCCCTTTCGGTAATTAATTGATATAACAAGTTTTACTGTTGTACTGGAATAACTGGTATAAATGAACTTGATTACGTTGTAATTTAATAAATTCATCAATAACAGTTTGGCACAATAGTTAGGTAAAAACAATATATGGGGCAAGTGTAAAAAGATTTACCATGCACGTCTTTTTGAGAGATGCTGTGGGTCCTGATGAGAGAGGAGAGTCGACGGACATCCCCTTTGAACACACACTCGTGAACGGGAAACTCCAGCTCCTCACTTGTCAGGATTATTGGGTTTTTGTTGTCGTCATTCACAACTGATGTGTTGCCGTTTATGTTGTTCGCATTGAGCTGCTGCTGCTGCTGCAGCGCCGAGGACTTGACAGATTTCTGAAAAGCCTTGTTAGACTTGAAGAGGTTACTATTACCATTAGGAACCGTCCCGTTGGAGGTCTCATCGTAGGTGTCCATTATCGCTTCATTCTTATTTGCTTTATTATGATCCTTCCGCATGGTGCGTATCTTATCACCTGTCATGATTACTACCGTGCGTCAGTTGGATTACTATAGCTACTACAAAATGGTGAAGATGAAAGTGAACATGACAAAAGTCCTTATTTATAATAAAAGAAAACAATCGCGAACTCCTTTTTTTAGTTTATATATATATATATATATATGTAATTTAAATATATGCACTTGATGACAGACTGAACCCCAACATTAGCTTAAATAATCCGTTAGCTTGCTAGCCCTAAATAAAAAATGAATACGATGGGTGCGGCGATGAATACAGAAATTAACCTTAAACATAACAGAACACACGCGCACAAAATGAACACAAAGAGAGAAGCTAAAACAACCTGTAGACGACTACATCGTTGTGTCTTCTACCACCTTTTAAATGTACGATTTAAAATAAAATCGGCTCAGTCTTTGCAGCAAAAGTCGGGCGGACAGGTTGGTACAATAAGACAACCGAGCTAACGTTCTCGCTAGCGACACTGCGAGCAGACCTCGCGAGATCATGGAAATTAGGTTTGATCGGACTGCTCTGGGTCTGAATGTAAACTAGCGGTGGGATTTATGGCTCTGTTTCGCGATCCAAATCAGTTGGCTGAGTTCTCCTAAGAGAACTGATTCACTTGGACTTTAAATTAAATTACAATACAATAATACTACAAATAGTTCTTTAAAAAAAATAAAAATAAAACAAAAAAACAAAAAACACCGATGGCTAAACAAGAGTGTTGATATACATCTGATAAGTAAACTAAAGAACTGCAAATGTGTTAGAAAAACAAGAACCCTAAACAACCCAAACCCCTTGGTGATGTTTTTATTCTGTAGGTTTGAAAACATTTCAGATTTCTACCTACAAGAGGTTCGTGAAATCTAAATCTTTATATCTGATTTCATTTCATCACTGTGAAATATATAGTTTCTAAGTTTTCAGTAAACACCTATATTGAAATTGAATTCCAAACAAGCAGAATCAGTAATTAGGAGACTCATGAGAACAGAATGCCCTGCATTTTATTTAGTGATATTAGAAAAAAGACTGAATACATATGCATGTCACAATTTTAAGATTGATTTAAAAAAAAAAAACTCTGAAAACCATGTGCCTTTTTACTTCTGCTTCACAATGAAGCACTCCTTGTGTTAGTCTGAGCATTTTTGCAATGCACTGTAAAACATCAAAAATCAGAAACAAATAGAATGAAACACATAAAGGATAATAAACAAATGCTTCCAGAATGCAGCCCCCAACTAATCAGTTAAATCTTCTGATTCAACTCTAAATCAGAAGAATTAGTCTGATTGGATTGAATTGGGAGCATTTCTCATCTCCTTGCGGAAATAGAATAAAATATGGAAACTTAAACACACTAATTTTACCCCATATATCGGGCTTAAAAATGTTAAAAGAAAATTCTTGACTTTTCAAGACTGTATATTAACCCCGATTACAGAACCACGTTTCACAGTTGTGAATCTTTGAGTTAGACTCCCTTCCAGATGGTGGCGCTGAAGAGGTGAGACGTGAAAGCAAAAACAAGAGGAAGCGCGACATTTCTGTTTGTGGCGCATGTAGCTAGCTAAGCTAACACGCTTCGTTACCAAGAATGGCAACGACCAAGAAGGGGAAAAAAGTAGTAAATCAAGAAGAACTCCGGCGGTTGATGAGAGAGAAACAACGACAGAACACGGAGAAGAAACGCGTGGACTCTCCCTTCGCCAAATACAACAGTTTGGGTCACCTGAGCTGCGTCCTGTGCTCTGTGCAGGTGAAGTCTGAACTTCTGTGGCCAGCTCATGTTCTGGGGAAGCAGCATAAAGACAAGGTTGCAGAGTTGAAAGAAGGAAGGAGCCAACCAGCTGTGTCACAGAGTCACCCTGTAAAAAGGAAAACACAGGACAGCGTGGAAGTTGTTGGAAAAAAGGCCAAACCAGCAGGTCAGTCTGAGGCGGGTTTGCCTGGAGATTTTGATAAGTCCTCCGAAAAGGCGACTGCTTCCGCACAGAAATCTGCAGGACTGAGCCTCTTAGCAGGAGTTTATGACGAGGACGACGATGAACACGCCGATGAAACCGATGTCCCAGCGCAGCCCGCTAAAGAGCTGCCGGCTGATTTCTTTGACAGCTCCATCCCACCCACGCCTGCCATTTCCCACTCAGGATCTATCCTCAAAGCAGACGCCCCGGAGAAGACTCCCGAAAAGAAAGATAACACGGCCGAGGCGCTGCCCGAGGGTTTCTTCGACGATCCGGTCAGAGACGCCAAAGTGCGGAACGTCGACGCCCCGAAAGATCAGATGGACAAGGAGTGGGAAGAGTTTCAGAAGGAGATCCGACAGGTGAACACGAAATCTGAGGCCATCGTGGCAGAGGACGACGAAGAGGGACGCCTTGAGCGTCAGATCGACGAGATTGATGAACAGATCGAGTGTTATAAAAGGGTGGAACTGCTGAGGGACAAGCGGGATGTGTTGAAAAGTAAACCAGGGGCAAGAAAGGATGAGGAAATGGAGACTGGTAATAACAATGAGGAGGAGGAGGGAGAAGAAGATGAAGAGGGGTTGCTGGGGCTTTTGTCCCGAGACTGGAGGGCCAAAGGGGCTCTGGCCTAGAGTTCTTCATGTACAACCTGGTTTTGTCAAGATTGTTGATAAATTTGCTCTTAAACATGAAACTTGTATATAGTTTTGCGAAAAGTCGCGATCTTTTGTAAATTTCATTTTCAGTCATGCAAAAAATACTTCAGTAAAACACATGCTACACAAAATCAAAGCTTCTGAATGTATCCTTAAAAAAAACATAAGAAACTAAAGCCTTTAGCTGTCTTTATTCATTGGTGCTCAAAACAACAAAAACATTCATAAAATCTCATTTGCAGTTGCATTGTGGACCCGAAAATCTCTGACACAAAAGCTTGACTAACCTTCATCCTGAAAAGAAACATGTCATTTATATATGTACTTATGTTAACATGGTGAATTTAACAAACATGCCATAATCAAATGGTAACTATTACCTTGATAAGATCAATTACAGAGCCGTTAGACCCCTATTACCTTTTTAATCCAAAGCATTAAAATGGAGAACACAAAATGTTTGGTCTAAAGAGGTATTAATCGAGTGTGTAGTCAGATGCATGTTTTTTTTTAGCTAAGATTATGAACATGTTAGCATAAAAGTGCATCAAACCTAAAACATCAAAAGGTTATTTAAGAAATTTAACGAAAAAGTGAAACTCCTAAGATGTAAAAGTGTTTATCTCTGGTAATTTTGTTGATTCCTTACAGCTACTGAAGACCCAAATTTTAGCTTCTCGGGAAATTAAAATATTAAAGACCAAAGAAAAATGATTTTGAATAGAAATGTACCACAAAAGAATCTGGCTCTTGCATACAGCTCTCTTCAATGAAGAGCATATAGCTCTTCATTGAGAGCTCTATACAAGCAAATTACAGAAAAGTGAGTGGAAGGAAAACTGTTTATTTAATGTTCCAATATAATTTGGCACACTACCAAAACCTTGTTTAAAGACCATTTTATTTCAGTATGTTTAGTAAGTAAACTTTCCAGATTTATTGTCAAGAGGACGATGAAGTATGTCTGTGAAACCCAAATACCCAATCAAGATAGAGTGCATAAACTGGACAGTATCTGGGCATTTTTGGTTGGCCAAAATCCTGATTCCAGGATTTTGGCCAACCAATAAAAAAACAAGACCAGTTTTTTATTGGTCTTGTCTATTGCAAACACAAAATTAGTATCTGAGAAAGTACATTTTGAGTTTTCCTTTGCTGTCGACTGCAATTACTAAACAATTTGCCTCTATATGTGATGAATCTGATTTTGACTTCATTTACTGGAGTAACTAAAAATTTCAGACATTTTAATTTGTTAAGATGTATCTTTATTGTGACCCAACTAATCAATTCTCTGATGGATTTTAAACTATGAATTCTGTCAATTAACCTTTAGCATGTTTTCTTCAACCAAAAAGTCAGAACTTGAGAACAACAAATCAGTATAGACAAAAAAAGCCTAGTCGAGTATTTCTGTGATTACATTTTAAACAACCCAACCCCTCTGACAATATAACAAGTCTGAATATGGCCATTTTATGAATACAGTCATAATTAGGTTTCTTATAATGCAATAAAAGGTATCAAGTAAATAGTGATGGTCAGTGTTTCTCACACTACCCGTTACATATTGTGAGTTCGGTGTGCCTTCATTCCACTGGAGTACTTCACTTATTGCTACATATGCCTCATAAATAACCCTTAAAAATTCTTGTAAAGAGTTTGTAGCCCTTCAAATCTGCGAAACATCGAGAAATGAGAAAAACAAAAACAATATGCAACAAAACTACAGATAAATGCACAGATGGACTAAGTACATAATCACAACTCTAAAGGCGAAGGAAAGCACTTCAAACTTTAGTTTTAGTTTAGAAAAGAGCATACAAAAGTTTTGACTGTTCGTATACTTGATTGTTTCTGAGATAAGCTAGGAAACTGTCTAAAAACACAAAGAAAACCTCAAAAAAGCCATTTCTAGTAGTCATTTGTAAACATTCATAAAAAGTCCTTCTCCGCATCCTACAAACAAGTTTTAGCTGAGCTGAACCAGGTGTTTATGTACACATGTGGGAACATCTGCGATAGCTGGTAGGTGGCAGCCTAAAATACCTTAAACAATAATCATTACAATGGGATGAGACAGACAGGATAAAATAAAAAAACTAAACACAATTATATAACAGAAACACTTAAAGTTGAAGCCCTAGGGTGGTAAATAGGACTTATTCAAGGTCTACAAACATGATTCCAGGAACTCTGGTTAAAA
Source organism: Poeciliopsis paucimaculata (assembly GCA_903067055.1). Classification (NCBI taxonomy): domain Eukaryota; kingdom Metazoa; phylum Chordata; class Actinopteri; order Cyprinodontiformes; family Poeciliidae; genus Poeciliopsis; species Poeciliopsis paucimaculata. The sequence goes on along the minus strand of CAEGAD010040998.1, from coordinate 36,866 downwards.
TAAGATCTGATTTTACAAACAGATACCTGTATGGATAACTGCTAAAATTTAAGAATTTTTTTTTGCTGACAATATACTTGAGTGGGCCTGGGGGAGAGGTGTGAGAGGACGGCATACCAGTGCCACTTTTACCACCATCAAAATGATAAATATTAAGTTCACAGAAGGTGCAGCAACTACAGATAAGGGTTGGGAATCCCAGACCCGCTCCCAGACCCTGCTGGGTGTTCAATACTGTTCTCTGCTCTCAGTGACGCTGAGCTCACAAACCCACAGCAGCTTTCAGCTCCACGAGGGAGTACCTCCGGTCTCCGTCATCAAAGCACGCCATGGCATGTTCGCTGGGAGTCGACGTCCCAAACAGCATCTTCAGGTCTTGGTAAGTAAGTCCAAGGGAGTCGCGTCCGACTCCGGCTCGGTGGTAGATGTCTTCAAAGTCTGAAAAAGAATTCGGAAACACAAAAAGAGTTTCAGTGCGTTTTAGAAAAGGAACAACTATTACAGGAACATATGTACCTGAATGCATATGTACCTGAATGCTATGCAAGTTGAACAAATAGCCATGTTCATGCCAAATTGACAAAAACATTGGGATCCCTTGAATTAAATAAACAAACCATTATCACATTTCCTTTTGTCTAAGCTTTACTATTGACTTCCTCCCCAAACTGAAAACACATAAACTTATGATTAAGTTACTACTTATGAAAAACTTTACGCATTGCAACAAACAGCTTTTTCCACATATGAATAAAGACGCAAAAAACACCCTGACTTAGCTCTGTTAAAAAAATAACACAAGTCTTTAATGAAAGGAGAGGTGTCCAGGTTGTGTACCTGTCAGAGAAGTGACACCGGGCAGCAACACCCTCCCTGGACATTTTGTCCCAGCATTCCTCCTAAATCGCCTTGGAGTCAAGAAGCGGGGACGTCTGCTGGTCTGGGTTACTGTCAGTGGTGTGGACATGTCTGTCATAGGAAGATTATGTTAAACAGCTACAGAGTGCAAAGAAAGCCATGAGGATAAATTGCTTTTTTCTAATCAATACCTTCCAAATCCTGAGGTGTTTCTTTCAGTGTTGTTTCTGTCACCGTCTTAGTTTCAGGCTTTTTACTGCTGACAGCCGGTGAAGCTACTGTGTCATTATACTGCAACTGCATGGCAGGAAGAAGGCAATTAAATGACTGTGTGTTTGGAATCTGTGGACTCAAAATAGTTGGAACTAGAAGTTCAGTATTTGGCTGTTGCTGTCTTTTTTTCTTTCTTTGAATGGTTAAATTTTAAAGGGGTTCATTACCCCAAATTCATTGTGCGTTCGGCTCTGTCAAGGAAATGAATTTTTAACAAGGGGATCAGTGGCTATTGACTTCCAATTGTATTCAAGTTGACTTAAGACGGTGTTTGTGAAGTTTTGAGAATGTTTTAGCCCCATACAGAGTGATGACAGTAACAAAAATTTAATAAGGAAAACAATTGGCTAAGAAAAATTTATCTGTAAAAATGGATTTAGTTATTCTGATGAGGAGATCAACTGTTATCTGCTACTGTTTGGATAAAACTAAGTCAGAGGGGAAAAAAACACATATGTATATATAAATTTAGTCACCATAGAATTAGGGTATTACTCACGCTGTGCTTTGACCCATTCTCTAATGAGGCCACTCTTTGATGGAGGTCTGCAACAGTAGACAGAAGAATGTGGATCTGCTCATCAGTCCACATATGGTGCTGCTCCTCAGTCTTATTGACCTCACCCATGGCTCGTTTTAGGTCTGTGATGTCCTGCAAAAGATATGCAAAATGTCAATATATCTGCAGTTCAGAGTTGTACAAACAAAAATGGAGCACAGCTTTGGAGACAGGAAGCGGTATCTGGAGATATTTACTTCCCAACATTGAGTGGCTACATTAAAACATCTGATTTTTGTGATACAGAAAAGTGAAACAGTGATAAATGATTCAAAAATTTGTTTTGCAATGTTGTACATATTCCAGTTCACATAAAAAACAAGTATACTGTATAAAAAAATGTATAAAAGCCATAAGGCTGCAAAAACTTGAATGCATATATGCACACCCTTAAATTAATTATTTAAAATTTATAAATATTGCAAAGATATCAGTTGTGATTTGTGCATATTTTTCCATTTTCCCTGTCTTATCTATTATTCCTACATTCTACCTTTATCTTCAGCATTTTGTGTAATTTGTGTCTGGTGTTTGCATCATAACAGTTAGAATACAACAATATTTGAACTCCAAACTGCCACTTGGGATGCAAGTATAGCGCACCCTGACATTGCGACAATATATTCTTAACATATTGTGTAGCCTCAATTGAAACCTGAGGTTTTAGTTATGTGGATGAAGTTAAGAACAGTTTGGGGTCAAATCCTTACGACGCAAGAAAATCCGATCTGTGCCATTTCAATATCTGAACTGACACTGATAGTTTTTATAGCGTCTGCAGTCACACCAGTCATGTTGCATTTTATTCAACATTTACATGTGAGACATGAGTCATAATTTTGCACCAGAAGAAGCCATTTCTTAGCTTCCTTCATCTTGTTATCATCTAGTGGCAATACCACTGGCTCCAGTTGCTCAACTTTAAAATCGAACCTAAGACTGCAGCATATATTATTACTTTTATAAACATGTGCTACTTTGTGACGTCTACGTTATTCATCTGGTAAAATAAAAGAAAAAATATCTTCAAACGAGTCTTGGTTAAAGGGTGTCCATGCTAATGCAACCAGGATATTAAATTTTTTTTTTTTCTGCAATCATCTTTGTTTATTATTCATTTATTTTTGTTATGGCCTTATTCCAAAACATTCCTAACAGGGATGAAGTGCACTCTTCAGAAGCTCTAAACAGAGCTTGCAAAACTACAGGTAATAAGACAAAATTATTGAGGTCAAGGCATCATAAATACATGCATACAAATTATTTGTTGACTTTCTCCTTTCATCGTGTTGCGCTTGTAAAGAAATGAGGAAAATATTTTTCCATTCTTTCAGAAATCTGACCTAGTTTTAGTTCATAGCATCGAAGCCCTCAAAATAGATTGGCAGTTGTTTAATGTATTATGAATGCAAAGCCAAGGCACAGATCCAAAGAACTGACAGGACCCTCTTATCCCAACGACTCCTTTAACATAGGCTTGACAAGAACTGCCAAGCTGCTTACATGCGTGGGTTAACACACATATTAATCTGGCTGTGGTGGCGATCACAAGCGCTCCTCATTTGGATTCGGAAGATCAACACAATAAGCCTGGATGTACGGTAGTAGATTTGCTTCAGTTTTTAAACAAGACAAATGCTATAGTTACAAATCAGAGGAAGATTAAACTACAATTTTGTCTCGCCAATGTACTACAGAAATCTCAATGTACTGTTCAGTTATTTTTGGTGCCAATGACAGAAGGCATCTTTAGCAGTATTTGCAGTTTGCCTGCAGATGGAAATACAAATAGCTGAACAAGAGATATGCATATGTACTTTGGACCACTAAAAAAAAAAAAGTTCTTAGCTTTGCTCATGTGAAAAAAGTCAGCTTGAGGATGCAAACCAGTCATAGTCATAAAAGATAGGAACTTTTATTGTTTGCGAAAACAATTTAATTGCAACATAGATATAAAAAAAAAAAACAGTAAAGGAATATTATGAATGGACGGTGTAACAGTAACTGTAATGACACAAAGATGTCCTATTCAGAAGCGGACCTGCTTGTTAGCTTTTTTGTTAGCTTTTCCAAAGTGCTAAGAAACAAAATGACCAGATTAAATAGCTTAATCTGCTTTTAAAGCAGTCCACTCCAAACCAATGCAAAATTAGCTGACAATGATGCCACACAGAAGATTGAAGACCCATTTTCTAATCAGCAGAGGGCAAAGAGGTTTTAGATTTGGGGTGATCAATCAGCAGGAGATGAGAACAGATGGTACTATATGAAAATCCAAATGGCCATATAATATGCGGCCATTTTTTTCTACAAGTTTACAGCCTGGTATAGACATGTTCCAACTCCTAAATAAGTGTAACCTCATGTTAAAATTGTGGTTTGAACTGGACACTATTTCTTTCATGCTGCACATAATAATCTACTTAAACTGGTTATTCAGGAACTACAACAAAAGTATTTCAGAATTACCATTGTCTTCTTTGACTCATCGTCTTTCTTCTGATTTTCAAGAGAAGCCTTCATCGTTTCCACGTCATGCTGTACACTAGTGAGCGTGCTACCAATCGTGGCGACACTCTGAAACAGAGAAAAATGCTTGAAGTAACCGAAATCAGAATAAAGCTAATACATTTCAAGCTTCTGTTGGTTTTACCTTCTGAAGTTCTTCAACAGTGGTTGGAAGGCCAATTAAATCAGCAGAGGATTTTAGACTAGTTTTCAAATGGTTGACAGCTGAATCCAGAGATGTGATCTGTGTTGGTTAAAGCAAAAACATTTTTGTTAAAAGTATAGAAAGTATTTTGAATCTGACTGAAAATCTATTAGAAAATTACTTGCAAATGTTACTAAATCTGATATATAGATGTCAAAATGTTATAGAACTGTACTAAAGAGCTTGGTTAGACAGAGCCCTATTTGAAAGGTTTATTTCCAAGAAATACCTATGAAAACTGTAGCGAAGACAAACTACACAAACCGCAATCGCCATACTGTAATTTCACTTCAGTGTTTTCCGTTGACTTTTCCTTTAGACGCATGTAATATTACAAAAAATGACAAGCCTTGTAGTAGGCATGACTGACCTTGCGATTCATTTCTGTGAGGTTAGACCAGAGTTTACTCAATCCCTTGTCCCCGTTTTCAATGTCTTCAAGTTTTTTCTCTTTGTTTTTCAGATCCTCGCTTATTTTGGGTATTTCACTCGATGACACCTTCTGGCTAGATTCCACTGCAACAACAGGTGCCAAAAGTGTCTTAAGCAGTTTCAAGAACAATAAACATTTTACAACTAGATTAAAGAATACTAACACGTTTTATGACCTGAGGGCATTGTGTTGTTTAATCACCAGACACTTACTGCTATGCAGCTTTTCCTTCAGTGAGTCTAAATCTTCCTTCAGTGCAATTTGCATCCATATGAGTCCAGCACAAGCCATAACACAGGCAGCTAGTATGATGAACAAAAACAATGGGTAGCACACGTTGCAGCACTGTGAGTAGTTTCTTCTGTAAAAAGGAAGAACATGTAACATTAGACATTGAAACTCCACAGCCTCTTTTATTATTCATAATGGGAACCCTTGGATAGCTGCATGTGAGTAATAAGCTTGCTCAAAATGAAATGATCTTTAACCTGTGAAAGCCAGTTTTTATAAATGTATTAATTCCCACTGAATTATAATTTCATAACAACTGCAAAGTGAAGGTGGTCCTTAAACTAGTTTTTGCATCAGACTTTTTTAGAGAATTGCCCAGTATTTGCATTCATCCATCCAGCCATCAACTCTTCAGATACCAGAGCCTATTGACCTTGTAATTAATACTCTGCTTTCCAATCTTGTCAGTGTAGATGAATTGCCACATGTTAGTAAGTTTAATGTGGCCGGTCATGAACAGTGTTAGAATGGAAATAATATAAATCATTTATTGTCCCAAAGTAAGGACATTCAGGATTCAACTTAAAGGGCCAAATGTGGCAATTTAAGTCAAGTTAAATCATGTTTATTTGTATAGCACAACTCAGCAACTAGGCGGTTCAAAGTGCTTTTCACCATAAAATCATAACACAGCAACCAATTATATAACAGCAATAAACATTACCTTTACTCCTGCCATCCTCAAAAACATCAAGCAAAGGTGCATCAAATATACTGATCAATGTTTCATTTATTATGAATTAAAAGAAAATCTGAACAGGTGGGTCTTTAGCCTTGTTTCTCTTTGTTTCAACTGTTTTGCAGTTTTCTGGAAGTTTGTTCCAGATTAGTGGAGCATTAGTGGCTTTAAGGCTGAAATTGGTCGAATACTCATTTAAAAATATGTAAATAATTGGCCAGACAATTGTCTAAGGAGTACGTACAGAGAGTTGAGTATTTTAGGAAAAGGAAGGTGAATATTTGAGTTGCAATGCGAACACCAACTTAACATAAGTCAGAAAATACCTACAAATAATCCGCATATTCATATACGGATGTGTAGAACAACAGATCACTCACTTTCCAAAGTTAGTTCCACCGTTCAAGTTGTTGAAGTCATCATCCTCCGAGCTCGACTCTGACTCCGAGCCAGGTGGTTCGGTTCGAAGAAGTCGGTGCCCTGAACCCTTCTTTGTCTTCTTTCGCTTACTGTCTCCGAGTCCGATCAAGGCATTCAGTTCCTTCCGCTTCTTCATTTTCTTCTGAGGGGTCAGCGAACCCGCCGAGCCCGATTTAAAGCCCACTAAATCCAATGTTTTGTCCAGTTTGCAGGATGTTGTCGTTTGTGTAGCAGCTAAGCTAACCTTATTATGCTAGCCTAAATTCACGCAGCGGAATGGGGAAATCCGATATATAAAGACATCGGACTCGTAATCCGATAGGCTTATTTAACACTATATGTCAACATAAATACGTTTAGTTTCCGACTAACATATCTTCACACCCTAAAAGTGGCTTCTTTAAAATAACTGCTCTTGTAAACTACCGGGTTTTCATGTCCTCTAAGCTAACTCAGCTTAGCAGCGTTTGCTAACAGCAGCTGTTCTAGCTTCCGTGTTCTTGCTTTACCTCAGTTATGTTAGAAGATTGTTGGTTCTATAAAGTTAATTTTAACAAAAATGTCTCAACTAGATCAACACACGACTATGTCATAAAAGAGAAGAATGCTGCTTCTACAGACGACCTGCTACCCACAGCTTGTAATAACCTCACAGTTGATTGGTCCAGTCACAAACACAACTTCCTGTGTATTGCTTTGTGATGGAGTGAAAAGACGCAGCGCACTGCCCTCCTCTGAATGCTCAAAGTTTACAGTTTTATATGGATAAAATAGAACTGTAAAGTTAGTTCATTTTTTCACTGAAAAAAAACAACAAACAAACTTTATATCTCAGGATCCGGGAACCCATCGACGATGTTACAAAATCACTTAATCGACAACTTTGCAAATTGCCCTAAAGTAATATAAGTAATAGGCTACAATACACGATGTGTGAAATGTGATATTAATATAAACACAGTGTTATCTAAAGACCAGAACTGTGTTAGAAAGCATTAGCAAGAAAACAACATATTACTGGCAATGTATGGATTGAGGCTGAGTTCAAATTTACGGTATTTAAGTAGGCTAAGCCATCTCATCAAACTTCTGACCTTTAAAAGAGTTTTTGTGTTTTTTTCCTTTCAATTATTTTGTTAAAACCTACAATAGAATTTAGATAATGCATATATCTGTCTAAAAAACACTTCTCATTGTAAAAAAAACAGAAGACTTTGGATTCATCTCTGTGAAAAACAATGTTCAAACGTCCAGAAGTGGTTAAATTTAATGCAGCTTTGAATATGAGAAGGATATTATTGATTTTTCTTTTTTAGATAGAAGAGGCTGTTCCACTAAAACCCCTCAGTCAAGCTATACTTATTTAGTCTTTTACTGTTACAAACATTAACATAGCAAATAAGGCTTAAGTCTTGAATAAGTTTTAATCAGTTTCTGTGCATCACTTCTCTGAATTATGTGTGTTATGGCAACAGATCCAATATCTGTGTCATTCCTTAGACACTGAGAGTAAAGGACGCGTGAAAACCGTGAACTTTAACAAAATTCTTTATCTGTAAAAATGATGGAAATACAAAAACGACCATACAGTTTACAATTTCTTCTTCCAGTTTTCTTAAAATACACAGTTTACACGGTCAAAAACTGTATTGATCCGTGTCTAAATAATTTGTTGTGTGTAAGCAATCTGTCCATGGTTCCTTCTAATACAACAATAGCTCAACAGGAAGTAAGCCTTTCAAAATAAAACTAAATTTCACAATAAAAATTGTCTGAACAAATATCAGTCTTCTTATCTAAATGTGTCAAAAAATAAAAAACACACTCATCATACAAATAACAAATATTTTCTATTTATGGCTCTAACAATGTGTTTTTCCTCTTGTGATAACTTTCTCATTGTAAAATTAGAAAGTTCAAACAACTTGAAAATGGCTCTATAACCCCATTCAAATTGATGCACAGTTGCTTGTATTTAATCTTTTTGGCAGAGTTCTTTCCATTCCAGCATTGTCACACACTTGAACAATTCAATGCAACAGGCTGCCAAGTCTCCTGCTTTTAAACAGATGGCCACACCTGCGGATGACCAATTAATCAAGTGCTTAAATTAGCAGCACCTGGACTATCCTTCTCTCCCGTGAACACTAAAGAATCAATAAGAGTGTGAGCTCTTTCTCTGTCTGCACTGGCAGTAAAGACAGCCTCCAATTTCTCATAATTGTACATGATGTTATGTATACATAACATCATGTACAATGACTTCCACCATTAAACCCTCACCATTGGTTTAATGGTGAGGGAGTTGTTCAGAGTCCCTCTTTGCTCGGTGTGGGATTTATTCTCTATGATTAATGTTAGCTTGTCTCAACTGCCTGCTCTGTGGAGTCCAGAGGAGAGATCCGAGCTGGCCATGGTGACCAGCTGGTTCTGTGTTTTTTTTTATGTTGCTGTACACATACATCGCCCCCATCAAACTACAGCTTAGTAAAGGCACTGCAGTGTCATTGGATGTTTTCAGCAGCGCCCTTCATGCTCCAAAGCATCCAAGTCTTGACAGTTAAAGCAGTTTTGGTCTTTGTAACATGACTTTGTGAGTGAACCATTTCAGATCATCGCTAAGACATTTGTTCTCTCCAACCATATCAAGATGAAACCATGTATTTACAAAAACTGTTTTAAAAGTCACAACCTCTTTTTCTCACTGCTTGACATGCATTAAGTCCAATGTTTTTCTCTTCTAAGTCAGCTAGGATAGAGACATTTTTATTTTATTCATTTATATAAATTTAGTTTACCGATAATAATGTTATTGTGACTAAACAATTTGGCAATGCCCATGGGAATGCCCATGTCATGTAATGTAAGTAATCTATATTTAGATTGAGTGGCCATCCAAAAGCCTTGATCTCAGGCACATGGAAAATTTGTGGGCTGTGCTGAAACTGTGTGTGTGAGTAAGGTGGCCTGTAAGCTTGAAGTAGTTTAACCAATTATATCAAGAAGAATCAAGCAATATTATAGAAAAATGTGTAAATGTGTAGGTAAATATCTGGATTCATCAGTGATTGTTGGTGTGCAGGGCATTCATTTTGACAAAATTGTTGAAGGCTATCATTAATTTCATTTTGCCCCTTCTGATTCACAATAAGATGTGTGGTAACATCATTTCTGCAGATGTGAATTGGCCAGTATGTACTGCACAGAATGAAAACGACAGGGAGTATTGGAACTTCCTTTCCAATAGGTATGTTCTGGTATGAGAGTCTCACAGTAAAATAACCTTGACTAAAAACATCACAGTATCACATTATTTACACAAAAAATTAATGTGTGAAACGGATGAGTTTTCCTTGACCAGAATTTGCCTTCTTGTACATAAGGAAAAAATGTGGAAGTCACCTTTGAGTCAACTTGCTGGTAGATAACCACAACATAGTGAAGTAGAAGTGTGAAGCCACTCTGTTCTTCATATATCTGGAGAAAACTGGTCACTCTTGCACATTATTTGGTATTTGATTAAAAATTTAGACATTTTTTCATCTTAAAGGCATATTTTATTTTATTTTTTTAACATTTTAATACATTTGTCTAGTCAAGGCCTGTCACAGAGCTATCCACAAAACAATATCCAGACCCTGTCTTACATTAAAAATGTTTAGAATGAATTGATGGGGCTAGTCTTCATGTAGTCAGTGAGCTGGCTGTTTCAGACCCAGTGCCTGCAGGCTCTCTTGCCTTCATCTAACATTACCTTCTCCCCTAGACAGCTGCTATGCAGAGATTAGGGATAAAATAGAGAGACCATGTCCAGCTGTGAGATTGAAAAATCTATTTGAGAAAGACAAGATTGGAGGAGGAGGACATCGCTGGACTTCCAGGTGTTGTGGAGAAGGGAGGGAGCTCGTGATCTGAAAGCAAATGCTTGAGATTCTGGATGGTAGTATATAAGAGAATGGGCTGACAAGAAAAGTCTGAGACTGATACTTTCAAGAGTTCAAGTTTTTGTTGCTCCCTAATATTGCTGGGGTTTTTTTTTAGTTTTTTTTTTTTTAGATATAATTTAAGGATTTTAATTATGTTGATTTATTTGTACTTTTGGGGTACTTCGTGTATTACCATCATATGGTGTGAGTTGTATGTAAATAATACCGTTAGAGATATACTTATTGAAAACAAATATTTCTGTTTTTAATATTTTATTTCCCTCTGCATATTTATTGGTCTTTTTTTCCCCATGTTTGTGTTAATAGTAAAATATCAGAAGAATGAAAGATAAAGGAAATCATCGAAGTTATTGCAGTTGAAGAGGTGATACTGGAGGCCTGAAATTTGCTGTTGTGACATAACAGTGAGTAAAAGAGCTCACTATCTGCCTTATCATTGGCAAAGGGCAGAGCTGCTGATGTAAGCTGTTATCAGAATGATGTGTGATGGTTCCCTTGATGAGATCATAAGGTCAAAGGTTGATGACTTGCAGTTCAATGTCCCTTTCACAAAGTTTCTCTGAAGCTGATATGTTCAAGGTTGCACCATCTATTTATTATTCACACATATCAATGCAACACAGTACACCAGTATGACAAATAACATATAGAATTCCAGATTTGGAGAGATTTTGGTTTGTGTTTCAAAAAATGTGTACTTATTTCATCACATTTTTTAGCAAGAGTGGTTTGGAATCAGAGAGTCGAGTTTTAATAGTGTAACAAGTTTTCCAGTCGCTATTGATAATACAGTATTTTTTGCTCTATTGTGGTTCAGGACCTCCTTATCCATTTCAGTCTCATAATTTAGCTTTGGTCTTTCATGCGGCAGAAGTTAGTTCACCAAAAATGAATTCTTTACAACAAAGCCAGGGTGTTGCAATACTGACAGATTGTGATTTGGCTTCCACCTGGTTCAGTAAAAAAATCTACTCCCCACAAAATAAATGATTCTGTGTCAATTCAATATCTTCTAACATGACTACCCCCCTTTGATTTGTGTGAGGAAAAGCTGAATAATATTTGAATCATGTGACATCATTCCATAGGAGAGTTTTGTACTTAGTTTCAAATAAATATAGAGAAGACAGTGGTGTTTTTGAAATTTGTTCATACTGCCTATCAGTTGCCATAAATTAGTCATTTATTGGGTTTTAGAAATCTTCTTGAGCACACAATTATTTCTTCCGTGGAGTCTTGCTTTGTTTGTAATGCAAACTTGCCTCATGATGGAACACCGCAGACATTTTGTCTCGGCTTTTATCCCTTGCTTTTGTGAAGAGAGCTTCTCTCTTAATTTTCAAAGTTGTTTATGGTTTGTCATGAGCTGGCTGTCAATAATAAGTTAAGTCAGGGTTTTTGAAAAGTTAGAGTTTTAAAAAATGCAAAAATTGTTTGTCAGCTGGTTTCGATCATATCCTCTTTGTTAACAACTGGAATCATCCCAACTGGGATTTAAAAAATTTGGCAATACTGACAATCCTTGTGACCTAATTCATCATTTTAAGTAAGTACATGTTTTATTGACGTATTTTGCTGAAGAGATTTCTTGCCTCAAAAAACATTGTCTGACCATGGTGAGAAAACTAAAGGAGTCTCGTACATCCCATTAAGATAACATCATTCAGTTTAAGAACTTTTTGTTCTGTGCCTCAGACTGTTTTATTTATTCTCTTTAGAACATTGAGATCTGTGTCGTGCTCCACGTTTTCTCCAATGAATTTCAGTCTGTATTTCTTTGAACTCTTGGATCTGGTTGCAGCAATAAGAATGATTATGGCAACTTCAAGCAAGTCAGATAGGTTGTACAAGGAATGTAAACCTCTTTTATCTGAAGTAGTTAATATTTTCATGCCCAGTCATATTCCTAAGCGGATGCTTATTACACAAATTTGTGAGAGGTGTTTTTCTCCTCCTTAAGTCTTGTTAGCTCTTTGCAATCTTTTGGGGGGTTGTTGTTTTGGTTTTTACTTTTTTAACATGTGTCCAGCGTCAGCCTCAAAATTGCCATGTGGTTTTAAATAAAACAATAGAAATTCTCAGTTCTCATCTGAAATATTATCTTAGCTCTATTCTATTATAAATATGGCGTATTTTGCTAATTATTACAGTCGGAAACTAAAACCAGCCAAAGCATAGCCCACTTCCTCAAAAACTGACAGAATGATGAATGTCTATTTACCTCTCTAGTTTGTCTAAAGTCCACAGTCTCCTGCCAAGGTTTACTGGGTTTTTCTAAACCCACAGGCTAGCCCACAGATTTTTGTCTTCAGTCTTTTGTCAGAGTTTTTGGAATTTGCTAAATACTTTTGATATTTAGCAAATTCCACAAAACAGCAATTAATGTTTTTTGTCTCAGTTTCTTCATGTTCAGCATGAAATCTTAATAAATGTATTTGACCTGGAGGGCATTTTTGGCTGAACCAGTGGGACTCGTGGCTGAGGACAGCTGGTGTTGCTGCATACAAGCTTTTAGCTCTTTATCATTGAAAACAGTCCCCCACCGGCCTGTTCTTGGCTTTGAAATATTTTCTTTTGTGTGCCTGTTGCCCCCCTGATCACCACTGTACAGTGCTAACATTAATGACACAGAATGAAAACCGCTCACTAGATGAATTTACAGACACACAAAAGAACCTGAAATGCTCCTCACAATCACAGTATGAATTTGATTATTGAGTTGCAAAAGATGAGACCCACTGCTGATGCCTTATTATACTTAAAACATAATTCCTCAAGGCAACAGTTGTCAGTTAACAATATTAGTATAAAACCATACAAAGCAACACAAAGATAGTATTGTGATCTTTTAGCCAGACCGATGCCCCTGCTGCGTATTAAATTGTCATATATATTCACTTTTTAAAACTTTTCATTATCCATTGTGTTCAAGCTTGTAGCTCAAAATAATTAAATTCATTTCTATCACTGATGTTAAGAAATATGTAAAAATGCAAGAAAGGGGGAAAAAAAACGAGAGCACAAGTTAGAATGCCAATTCAGGTATCAATGCATAACAGAATGTGCACCCGAGACGGCTTTGAGTTCAAAAAGTGAAGATTAATATGGTGATTTATTCAGTGACCACCAAAATCATCAAGCAAATACACATCAAATATGTTTAATTAACGTTTAACTTACTATTATCAAAGGCAAATTTATCCGCACTATAGTAATGCAGCAGTTACTGTGTATTTCAAAGGACATGTCAGTCATGCCCCTCAGTGCTCAGTTGCAGTCATTTTCTATACAACAGCACATTGTTTGGCCTCAAAGAGTCCCTTTAAATCACCACATATGGTTGATCAGACTTCAGCTGCAGCTTCAACACTCAAATTCTCACCCAGACATAAAAAAGGAAGCTGTGGATGAAACCAACTGTTTTGCTTAGAGATGATGGATATTCATTTTAGAAGAAGTTTTTGCACTGACAGACACATAAAAGTAAAAACTGCTTCGATAGAAAGCATTTTTTCCCCCCTGATAAACGTGCACTCGCAAAAAACTTCTGTAATTGCATTGATGCTTGATACATCACATATTTCAGCTGAAAAGGTTTGTTAAAATAAGAAATTAGTTTGTGTCATATGTATAATATAATCCATTGGACCCAGTGAATAGTACATTACCCATACTTGGTACTTCCTGCTTTAAAGAGAAATGTGGATACAAATGTATTTTTTTTCTTCATTTTAAGTCAGTTATGATTAATTTACATTTAGTACTTTTAAAATTGAGATTTTATGGATTTAAAATATATTTGACCTTTTATTACTTCAAAGTGTGTTAGAGTCACTGTGTTGCATCCTGTGTACTTGCTATAGGTACTAGAGTTACATAGGCAGCAAAGTAAAATTCAGTTAGTGGCTCTGCTTAGAGCACCTGGTGTGAGTACAAGCATCACGCTGGGGGTCTGTGTGGAGCCATGCCAGTATGAGGCTGCAAATCAAAGCATCAGAGGTGTTTCATCTCCTCACTGGAATCTGTTTTTCATCCCAGGTTAAGACTGAAAGGATAACACTTGGACCTCGGGTTCCACACATCCACAGCCACGAGGTAGGCAGCATTAAAAAGCCCTCATTTTCTGATTTCTGCCAAACATTTGTTTTTAGCACTCTGTTCACAGCAGGACTATGCACATTCTCACCAGAACCGGTTCCTGCAGCCGTGGGCCGGAAGCAGCCTTGGGAGCTGAAAGAGAATGTAAATACCGGTGGCATGATGGAAGATACTGAAAAGAATTGACTGTTAATTGAAGGCTTTCATGTGACATGGCAGACCGTGTGAATACAGATTACCATCAGTTGGAAGCAGGGCTGCTGATGGAATACCAATTTGGCTCACCAGTCGATTGTTTTACATTTGTTTAAAATCTTCCAGCTAACATCCTGTTAACTCAGCCACCAGTACATAAGACAATCTTCTCTTAAAGCCCTTCTGGATGACAGCTAAGAAAGAATCTGCATGACATACAGAACTGGGACACATGTACGACACACATATCACCCCTGTTTCTCACTGACGCCTTATCAGAAAAAATATGCTCTTTTTTGCTGTGGAAGCTGCAAAAGAGAAACATTTAATCCCAAAAGACTCATGCTATTGAGATCCACAGTTCGGGTGGGAGAATCTGTGGATAGGACATCCATTAGTCGTGCACCTCTAAAATCTGGCGTCTTTGAATGAATAGCCTGAAGAAAGTTGCTGTTCAAAGTAGTGCATAGGAAGTCATAGGAAGATCCTGGTTTTCAGAATCCAACTCAGAAAAGTTTAAAACGGAACTTTTTGACCACACTTTTCTCAAAGCATGGTGGTGGCAGCATAATACTGTGAAGCAACTTTCTTCAGCTGAAATGGAGAGCTGATCAGAGTTAATGGAAAGATGGTTTGAACTAAACAGTGCAATTCTGTAAGAAAATTTCCAGAATTATATCGAAGTATAATTCTGGAAGGTGGTTAATTCAAAGGTCAGACCTAAATCCATTTGAAAATGTGGCGATACCTGAAGACTGATGGTCAAAGATGCTCTCTATCCCGTCTTCTTTTGCAGAGAAGGATGTGCAAACATTTTAATTTCTATAAAATCTAAAAAAAAAAAAGCATTTTTATATCATAACATGACAAAAGATGAAAACATTCAATGGGTAGGAATGCTTTTACAAGGTTATCTATCATGTATTTAGTATCATCTGTAGGTCAAGTGGCAAAGTAAATATGAACCTGATTCATAGTTGTACACTTTTCAAGTGATTCTTTGTAAACATGTAGAAATAACGCTTTAATAGGTGAGGCTTCATAAGCCTCAATCAAAGTCTAGGAAAATGTCTGATGATTAGAACAACAAAGATCAATTAACGATATCAACTTATAAAGATATCTGCATTGCTCATTGGCTAGTAATGAATATTTTGGGTTGTTCACAAATATTCCATTTCAAGCGCTGTTGTGCTGAGGTACATTCATCTAATTAGAAATAAATCCATCCGTCTGGCCTTTTTAATTCATACATGAGGTTGTTACCTATCTTCAGCTGTCAACAGGCCAGCAGTGTGCTACACCCATAACAGATTGGCCAGAAATACTTTACCCACAAATCCATTGTGACACATTGTATTAATACTTTCAAATATTGCAAAAAAGAGAAAGAAAAGAAAAAAAAGAAAAAGGCAAGGAGCTCTGATAATGTAGGTCTGCAAATGTATATATCATAAGGACTCAGGAACAGTGTCTCCAGTGTAACTGACAAAAATTGGCAACAAAACTGTGACGTGAGAGCAAGGAGAACACAGGAAAGCTTGTTGAAGTTAACAGTGATCTTGTTCTGCAAAATTAAAGTGACCTTAGCCTACATGTGCTCTGTCACTCTGTGTGGTTCATCAGATATTGTGCAAAAGGGAATCAGCAGGGGGCAATGTTCTCACATCAAAGAATAAGAGCCAAACTGCATAAAAGCAACACTTGATTCAAGGACAAATGAGCGCAGTCTAACTGATTTAGCTCAGGCTAACGAAAGCAATGGAAATATTCTTCATATCCAGCACAGTGGTAATCACTGATCATGTTTATGCCCTAATATTGACTGCGGTAGCTCCTGCAGAGGTCTTGCTATATCAAAAAGGGTTTGTACACCTAAATATTTCACATACACACACACACAAGCCAGACTCAGACAATGGCAGCATTTTCCTCACACAGTCAGCCACACTCAGGGAGCAGAACACATTTGAGATCATGTTGTAATAAATAATTAACACAATTGTAACATTTAAGATTGTGCCTGGAAGCCTTTTCAGTATGAAAAAGCTTTACGCTAAGATGACAGTTTGACGACTACTTGCTGCTTTTATTTGAACCCCATCCCCCATGTCATCAGGTAAATGCTTTAATGTAAAGGAAGCGTATCATCCTGGGGGCATTCAACAATTAAAACTATGTTTACAGCCAGAACATGTACCATGCAAGGCTCTAATGTAAAGGAGACATATTTCAAAGACACATAAAGGTCTGACATCATCTAAAATGGATGAAAGAGAATAGATTAATAAATTAAGAAACATATAGCTGTGAACAAAAAAGGAGGCATATAGGGAGAGTGGGATCTGAATATGAATTCTATTGAATTGACATAAATCTTCAGTATTATTGTACAATCAGTGTCATATAACATGCCCCTCTTATGAACCTCCTTCTTGATGCTAATAAAAAGGTTTTCCTCAGTGGTCTCCAGTTTTCGTCAAGTATTTTAAATTCAATGAGAGTGAGGATTGGTTTCAGCGACAGACAGAACGCCAAAGTTCTCCTTTTCAGTGTATTAGACCAGGATTAGTTTAATCCATGTCTGTGAAATAGGCCCCTCATTTTCCTTGTAATATCTTCAGAACACTAGTATCTTCTTACTTGGGTTTTCTTTCATTTTGCCAAGATGGGAAAAGTAAAAACAATTACAAATTCACAGAGCTTTTATTTTATTTTTTTCTCTCTTTTTTGGAAATGGCTGGAGGCAAATTTACTTACACTTATTTTGCCAAAAGAGAAGAAATGCTTGGATTGAAAATATAAAACAAAAGCGAGAGATTAAAGGGCAAACAGATGGGGGATGGAACCAGTTAGCATATAGGAAAGTCAGAGAACAGAAAGCGAGAGTGACTGAGGCATCTGAAAGAGGGAAGAAATCATTGACGTTTCTCAGATTTGATTAAAACTGTTTATGTGAGTGAATAAAGCATGACAGAGAAAGGAATTGGCTTTATTGATGGCAGTACATCCGCAGCCTGGAGAAGAAAAGAACAAGGCTAATTTTCTCCTCCCGTTTCTATAAGGCGAAACAGAATTTTGCAACTTTTTCCCGCTCGTCTCTTTTTTTCCTCTTTCTTTCTTTCTTTTTAAAAAAAAAAAAAAAAAAAAAAAAAAATCTGTCCCAGTGCAGATTTTAAACAGGGGTAAACAGAAACACAGCGCTGGCCTAAATTTCTCCCACACAGCGGCTGTTTTATTAAGTACATCCAGCTTGCAGGAGACCAGACTCCCTTTACTGCAGCTCATCTGTGAAAAAGAGTCTGAGGCATTTGGTGTTGCTGAAACACAGCCGTAAATTTCCTGGAGCTGTTACTATTAGGAAAATTACAATTTGTATTTGCGCTTGCCCTAGTTTATTCTACGACTTGAACAACAAGTAGTGATTTATTATATTTATGTGAAAATGTAGATTTCCAGCTATTACAAATAAATGTTTTCTTCAAGATAAACTATGGCTACATCAACATAAAACACTTGGCAAAAAATGTGTGTGAATTCATTATGGTTATCAATACTGCCACAGATATGTTCAGAAATCATCTATAGCTGATTGTTACATTTAGAGTGTACAATTGTTTTATCCTGTTTGTTTTTTTTCCCCCTTGTTTTTTATGCATTTTATTCTATCCACTGTGAAGCACTTTGGCTAACCTACTGGTTATTGTGAAGGGCTGTACAAATGCATTTATTATTATTTATAATTAAGTAGAACCAGCAGCATCAATCTCTTCATAGATTTTCAGCAGCATAAAATTAGCTTTTCTATTGGTAGTAATGATGATAAGAGCAGTGATCTCTTAGCATTAATTGTAGTAATAGTAGTGGTAATAGTAAAAGTGGAGGTAGTAATTTCACTCACACATTGAATCTGTGCAACTTTATGTTCATTTCAGATGTGATTTTTTTTTTTTCCAGAGTGTAACCATGTTTCTCTGACTCAAATCTCAATATTCTTATGCTTACATTTATTTGAATAAATGAGGAGTTGCTTTCACTGAAGCAGTCACATTTGGGTTAAATGTTTGAACACATTCAGTCTCCCACACACAAAATTTGAAGTTGCATGACAACCAGAGCTTGTCCAAAATGTATATGTGGAATTGGATCTCACATTTTAATTGCAGTTTTTGCTTTTAAAATATTCTAATCAGACAAAGTATTCGTTAAGCCACCATGTGTTTATTTTAGGAATGAAAAGATGATTTTGTTTTATTAGTTTCTATGCAAAAGAAAACTACATTCTGATGGTGTATCAACTATTTCTGACATAATGTAAGAGAAGACAGAGATGTTTCAACCACAAACATGCACCAGTTTTTTTTTGGTTTTTTTTAACAAATGCCACTAAGATACGTTTTGAAAATAAAAGAAGAAATATATTAGGCATTTAAGACCTAGGATTGAAAGTCTAGAGCTAACTAAATTCTAAGACTTTTAAATACTTTTTCAGACCCTGCAGCAAGCCTGTGTAAGTAAACTTTTAATTGGATTTATGCAGTCTTCTGGTTGATGTATTTAAGGTGTTACCAGCTTGAAATATTTCTTGGAATACCATGATTAGTTTGTGGAGTCTACAGGATGATAAAAATAAAACTTATGTTTCACTTAAATTTACTAATATATCAAGTCTTCACACTAAGAGCCTTGAGTATACAGTGATCATAGTTTAAAATAATATAAAGATAACTCAAAGATTTTACAGTATCCTTTCTGAAAAAAAAAAAACCCGAGCAGTCTTAATGCTAAGTGCTTTGTGTATTTGGGCTATAGACTAATTTATCCATGACAGGATTTTAATAAAGGGCAGCTGTCAGATTTGCCTTTTAAAACACTGAAAATGATGTTAATGCTTGGTGCCATAAATTATGCTCCACAGACAAAAAATAGACAGTAATGTATTAGTTCAGCTGTTTGATTCTCTTTATATATTTAACAGTGGGAAATATGTATTTTGCACAACTCTCTTTTGTGGTGGACTTAGGTTTGTTTTATTGAAATTCCCTCGCTGTTTTATAACTACCGGTATGTATTTTCAATTTTCAAATTTACGATGTAATTATTTTTAAAGCATTATTTACCTTTTAATTGTACTTAATAGAAATAACCACATCGACACAATATGTTTAAGAACTTTATGATAAAGCTTTCCTAGGAGGACTCTATCCTGATAATTATCAGGTACTGAAGGAAAACAGGGAAGTGAGTAATTTCCCTTTTAAGTAAAATCACGAGCAAACCTCAATTTATTAACTGGATTAAAGTTAATAAATATAAATAAATATTTAACTTTATCTCCTGAACAGATTCCCAGGGCACTCAAGGGAAAATAGACTCTTAGAAAACAGCTGAGCAGCTTTCTTGCAATATATGAAGAATTTAGATTTAATGTTTTTGAATGGAAGAAATTATCCATAAAGAGTGAGTTCCTTACAGTAGCTTGAACTAAGGACAGCTGTTGTCAAACACAGGTAGTGAAAAAACTAAGAAATACATTTTGTTTCTTATGTAGCCTTCATATTTTAAGTGGATGAAATTTTTTCACATACTTAAATCATTTGTTCCTATTTATTAACAGTATTGGTGTTGAGCTAGTCCCTATTAGATTTATATTGTTGAGTCTTGTTTTAAAATAATAATAAAAAAAACAACTACTCAATATACAGCTGGATAGAGTCATACGTTAAACTCAACAATGTATTAATGAACATGATGTTCAATAATACAGATTGAACTCTTCAAACTGTTAACAAGACTGAGTCTAAAGTCTTTCTTCACTGCTCTAGTCTTTAACAGCATCATCATTGTTGAATAACTTAATTTTATAAACCCAATAAAAATTAATATTGACTTGTATTAAGACGAGGCTGTCAAACCATAAGATACATTAAGAAATTAGTATAAATGGGAAACTGTTTTAGTGAAACATTAAAAATCGAATCATATTTTTTATGTATAAATGTACACATTTTTCAGCTTCATAGATATTTTTTACATCACTTTCAATATTATTAAATTAAAAGTCCAGTCTTATCCCCTGATAATTTGTTACCAGTTATATAATGTCACATCTAATTCTGATCTGAAGTTATTCAACAGTATCATATTTCTCATTTTCAAATTGAGAGCTAAAGATGGAAGGCATGCTGAAAGTTTCTCTAAACTTAATTATATCTTTTGACAGGTTTTCTCAGCAAGAAAGACAATTTTATCTTCATCTGGAAGTCAAAATCTGGACGCACATTTCAAGGTCTGTTGAAATGCAAAGCAAACGTGATGGAACCCGAAACGGTTCTTGTGAGACCACTGTTAAATTCTTATTATATTATCAGTTTTCGTCATTTAAATATGACTCATAATATAACACTGAACCATAAAGACGACTTCAAAGACAGATAATAGTTGGAGAATTTTGAGAAAAAATATTTTGAAGGTGTATCTTGAGAGACAGTTTCATACACTGCAACAGGAGAATTTCTGACTCCTGTTGCTACTTATGCAAGTCATGCAATGTAGGCTTTTAAAGATCCTTTAAAAAAATTATGTGGATTATGAGTTTCAGATAAAAATGAAAGCATGTTTCAGAAGTCTTAATTAGTCCCTGTAAAGTTTTTGATAACACTAACAACTTGAAGACAAAAAGCACAAGGATCAAAAATATTCCCCTGATTATCTGTGCTGCTTTAATTCTAGTCGTTAGTATCCACTTAATTTAGAAAAAGATTTACATATGTGAGGTTTGAACTGACAGAAACATCTGCTCAGAGTTACTGCAGCCTGCACCTGATTGGAAAAACTAAGGGTGTTACAACTGCACCAAGTTAATGGTCTAATCACAGCCATACATGTGCCGAGGGGCTAATTTAGGTCTTGTTACACCGTACACTATTTAATTATCATTTTTATTGCAACTGAGGGAAGAATAACAAGGAATATGTAAACCATTGCAATCTGACACTTTTATGGGAGGTTTTAAAAAAGAGCTGATTTCATTTACGCTTCTGTGAATTGAGATAAATAAGAAAGCAAGCTATTTTGCCTCCTATGTAAACAAAAATGATGAAAGCAGTAAAAAAATATGTGTTTATTTTGGACTTGTGGACATGCTTTATGTTTTAGAAATGGACACAGACACATTGGTCAAGAAATCACATGCATGTTAAAGTAGTAACCACTTCAGTTCAGTCTCACTTTGTGTTAAAAAACAGTGCCAGTATTCGGTGATATTCTGCTGACACGTTTTAACCTTGTCCTATTAATGAGCTGCTTTCTTTGTGCTTTTTTGTGCCTTAAGAACCATAGCTCTACAGGAGACTTGCAAGTTTTGTAATAAAGAAAAAGCGTGGGAGGGTTGTCTGTTTAAGAGATACTGGAACCGTCACATTTGGCAAGGACAATCACATCAGCACCCTCACTGACGCATAATTTTAAAACAAATTCTGTCTGTCTTTCTGCTTTATCCTGTAACCCTCACTGACATACCCCATGTTCACCTGCTTTTTTTTCCCCACTTCAATAAATATTGTCATTTTTCTTCTAGAATTCTCAGAATAATCAGTGACATTTGCTCGCAAAAGGCTGTATTTTCAATCAGTTGAACCTTTTTAAAATTTTAAATAATAATTTTTGCCAAAAAAAAGGCAACCTGTTCTCACTACACTTTGCATCATGCCTCATATTTATGTCAAAGTGCAGGCAAGGGTGTTTAGTTTCTTTATGCTTGGCTGTACTCGTACTGTGAAGCTGAACTTAATATGCAATTCTCTTTGTGCTGGATCCTCTCCCAGCATCTTCAATCCGAACGCACAAGGGAGAAACCTTGACGAGGCGCACAGAAAGAAAAACAGCACATTTGGGTATGACTAAAGCCTTCAAAGCATTCCCCACCACCAAGATATCCTTTTTTTGTGTGTGATTCAGACTATGGGAGACAAGCAGCACACGGGAAAACACATTTTATATTTTCGGCAGCATGTGTTACTTTGCCTTTCGGTGGACCTTGACTTTCATGGAGCACCCACAAAATGATATGTGAGCTTTGTGGCAGCTGCAAGAGAGCACGTAATACAGAAAAACAGCCATGTCTGATGAGGTAGAGAGGAAAACCAAATTTTTTGAAAAAGAGGAGCAGAGATAAAAAGATTATGGTTGATAATGTGTGAGGAACCTCCTGCAAGGGGAAGAGAGCACTGTTGCCGAATACCTGTGGTTCGTTTAATGCAGGGCTGGGCAACTCCATGCCTCAATGGCCGGGCTCCTGCAACTTTTAGATCTATCTTTACTTCAACACACCTGAGTCAAAGAATGAGGTCATTAGCAGGACTCTGGAAAACTTGACTGCACTTGGGAGGTGATCCAGCTGTTGGATTCAAGTGTGTTGGACCAGGAAGACATCCAAGGGTTGTAGGACACCGGCCCTTGAGGACCAGGATTCCCCACCCCCGGTGTAAGAACTGTTTACAATGGAGTCGTACATTCATGACACAAAGGAGAACTGTGATTGGTTATTGGAAATTGTGTTTGAAGCAGTTGTGGTGTGAATTCTAATTAAACAAAACAGACTAAGAGCTAACATATGGCTATATATACGTTGTCAATTTTGGACAGAAAACCCAAAGACTTAAAACAACAAACTACACATAATATACACTTCCTTAGTAATTCTGTTCATAACCTGCAATCTGAAAAAATGGTTTAATGCAAAGCTAACACTAACTTCCTATACAGAGTATATGCTACAATACAAAAAACAGTTTTAACTTGGTGTAAAATGATTCTTCCAAAATAAGATGGTCAAGACAAATAAGAAATAGAAAATATATGTACAACATAACTTTCTTTCCTTTAAACTAAAAATTAAATATGTAGGTATTGTTCATTCTAAAAATATAAACCCTAAAGCCAAACGAAAATTGTTCACTCAGTGCTCTTAAGAACATTTTGTAGCTTTGCTTAGAAACCTCTGAGTCCTACAATTAAATGGTCAAAAAAACTTAATTTATAAGTAATGGACCCATATCCTCTTGAATGAAAAAATGAAGTGTATTGTTCCCATTATTATTTCGGCTATTATAAGTTCAACAGAGCAGTAGTTTATTTGCCTTAAAGAGCCAGTCAGACACAGCCAGCAGTGCAGGAAGAATGCCAAAACCAAAACTCTCCCCAGTGTCGAATTGTATGCAAATCCAGGTAATAAATGGCTTCAGTAGATGAAGAGGTTGCCAAGGTGTCAAACACTGCCTTCTTGGTATACTTACATTTCTTAATTCACTGGCAGTGGAACGAATGATTTGGGATCCATGCCATCTGCAAAGACTAATAAGGCACGAGCAAATGACGCTAGAGAAAGGTGATTATATAGGTCTGAGGGGATTTTGCTCAGACAAAAGGCTTCCACCATTTTGTATAAACTCCCTCACCACCGGCATCCTAAGCCACATCAGATGTTTGAGCTTTATCAGGACTTGAAGCAGTTATTAGCCTGAGCAACAACCCTGCTGAATTTGTTTCCTGTTGAAGAGAATGCCATTATCGAGCTGTGCTGGCTTTGGGTTGTATTGATTCCTTTTATTTATTCTGTACTGTTTCCTTGAATCAAAGCTACCCGCTCTTAGAAATATGACAGCAGGTTACATTGTAGCTAATTTAAAAAGGTCATATATCTCACGAGAAAGGTTAATACGCTCAAAGATTCACTTGAGATCAAATAAAGACATGTGCAAAGCTGGTATTATTACAGCTAAGCTGCTAAAATGTCTTCTTCAGTGCAATAAAGAGAGAAAAAATCTCTATTAAGACACACAGCGTCTGCATGGAAATCTTGCTGCATTGTAAGGCTGCTGATGGTTTACTCAGTCTGCGCTAAAATACTTCAGCTGGAGGGGTTTTGGGGGAGGGTGGAGCATTTATGTCGTCTACTGCGTGTTTCTTAAATTACACTATGCGGGTCATTTTCATAGGGAGAGAAAGCAGGCTCAAGGCGTAACGAATTTGACTTATGATACCAGCAGAAACACAGATTTTCCTGCCAAGTAGCATCGGTACTCCTTTATTTGTCAGACATTGTTTACTGCTGTAATAGAAAACCTAGAAAATTATCTGGTGTTCTGCACAAAAATCAAATGCAAAGTCAAAGAAGTTGCAGGTCCAATTGAGTGGGTGCTTAATTAAACCTTAAACATAATCTGCTGTCACTTTACCTATCCTGCTCAAGTTTCTTGCAACAAAGAGGCCTTTCTGGCATTTAATATGTTGATACTGATTCCCATATATCACTTAAATGTCACAACGCCTTGTAAATTATAAAAGTTAGGTTAACCACACCGATAAAATAAATTGTTAGAATTTAAACAGTGTGTGTTTGGCAGTGGTTTAACAATTTCCTTGGTGTGTAATTGAGAATGTTTAATAAATATTTGTAAGTAGAGATTAGGTATTTAGTAGCTAATCAACCGATTTAATGAAACTTGAAAATTCTTCTGTTTTTTCCGACCATTCAGCTTAAATTAATTACCTTACATACTTAATTAGCAACATTTTGTTTTTTACTGACCTAAATTTTAGCAACAACAGGGCAAGAATTGTCAATTTATATTACATTACTTGAAATATAAATTCATTACACCATATTTTTATCTGTGTGTACAACAGATGAGAATATGCTGATTTAACACACTGCATACAGTTCATTCAGGGAGATTCTGGTTGATGATACGGGCCACATGGGCCAAATGGGCCAAATGGGCAGTTGCCCAAGGTTGTATTAACAAGGGAGGAAAGTACAAGGACCTATTTAAATTTCTATTTCTTTTTTTTTTTTTTTTGCTTATGCAGTCAGTTTTGAGTTAGTTGAGTTTATGTGCTTTGTGTGGGACTAGAATGCATATTATCCTGGCCCAGAATTTAGATGATTATCTAACTTTTGATTGACTATTCATGCAAAAACTGCTCATTCAGTTCCATCACATTAGTGCTGGTCCCAAAACTGTTACCATCTTTTGTTTAAAACACCACTAGTTATTCAGAAAGTTTAACAAGATTTATAATAAACATGGAAAGTTCACAAAGGTATTAAGGTGTATTACTGAAAGGAATTTACGGAATTTAAGGCACATTCATAAATTCCCTAATATGGAAAGCAATCAGTTTTACTCTTATTAAATCTTCTTGACACACACTTAATGTGCTTACACACTAGCATAGTGCTATCTTCTGGGTAGTACAATCCTTACTTTCTGATTCTAACATGTAAAAAACATTTGTCAAATAATTAGAAATATGTTGAAAGATGAAAACATGCTTGATCCCAACTTTAGTTGAGTAAAACTTATGTTTATAACCTTTACAGTGACCTTTTTTTTTTTTTTTTTGCATTTACGGTTTCCTGCAAAGTTGGCTCAGTGGCCTTGATCCACTGAAAAGAATTGTTGAATTTCATGGATTTTCTATTCATGTTTTGTATTTTATCGAGTCCAAAGAAACCCAACATAAGGAGAAAAGGCTTTTCATTTTTGCCCATAGAGAAATTTACCTTTATGCTGATTCAATTTAGAATCATCACCAAAGTTTAATGTCACTGAAATAGAAGTAGATGCAAATGCGCATCATTTTTACAACCTCTGATCATGTCTTTGTTTCCACATTTTCAATAAACTAGTTTTTCTCTCTTTCTTTTTCAATGTCAGATGGTCTCAAACAGCCAGAGCCCACACATGTTTATCCATTCAGGTGCTGGTCAAAAGGTTAGCCCTTCAATATTTCAAACTGATTACTGGGTGAAGGATGGTCACTGGTCTTGAATTTAGGAAAGCTTTCACAGGTCAGACGGGAAGATTTTTTATCCTTATTTTTTTATAACGGCTACAGTGTGTCTGCGTACTGTAGCCCTGAGTTACAAGTTGAACTGTGTTTAATACAAACAGCACTTACACAAAATGACAAGAAAGCTCGAAGGAAGTCAGACTATTTTTCTAATCTTTAAGTTTAAATTTTTTTTATCTATCTTGTACATTTAATTATTGCCCGTTTTAGGAGTTAGGGAGGGAGCTTATTTCTACTGCCGCATCCCTTAGCTGCACAAAAAAGATAACCTTTGCACTGATGGGGAAGGAAGAGCAAAAGATAAGAAGATAGTAATTTATTTTTTCCCCCTGTGGTGCTCTCTTCCTTTGTGCTCCAGTTAACATTTATAATAAGAATAAAATCTCCAAAAGTAGGTAAAATAACCTTTTGTTAACATGCAGGTAAAACAGTTTCAGACTGCAATACCCCAAAGGGGCTATTTATAAAGTCTCTGATTTTCAGGGAGTTCAACAGGTACATTTCCTTACAAAAATACTCATACCCTTTTGACTGTTTCACAATCATAAAATTATCTGTTTCAACATTTTTTACAAATAAAAATCTGAAAACTATGAGGTGCATTTATGATAAGCTTTCCTGAATAAATACTTTGCATATTGATTGAGGAAATATGCAAAGTATTTCCTGAATTCCTGAAGCTTTAATCAGACTTAAAGCTGTGATTAAAGCTGCTAGTCACTTGGGCTAGGTCACTGCCAACTGTATCCCATTCTTCTTGACAAAAAAGTTCAAATGTATTCTAAAAATGTATACATGTATTCTGGACTTTTTTCTTACGTGGTGGTAATTCAATAAATTTTTTAATTGTTTAATGCTTTGAATAATTTTGCAAGAGCCTGTGTATCAGTTGCCCACTTACTAATACATTAGCTACAAATAATAAAAATGTGTAATTTTAGTTATGTCACAGAGTCAAATACTCTTTTTGACAATGCTGAAATGAGATTTTCCATGGGAGGGAACAAGCAAGTAAATATTTAGGCTCACTGAACTCTAAATTAAATCGGGATGCTGAACATAAATTTGCTCAAAACAATTTTACTTCATCTACTTGAAGTTGGAGCAAAGTCAGAATAACTGCTAATGTTAGTATTAGGCTTTTTATTTTGATGTTGAAGCTCTAGAATTCTCTTTATCTGCTGTGTATGTAAAAATCTTTGATCATTGGAACATCTTTTCCATTTCAGAGAAATTCCCATTTAGTTGTTTTTTCTCCTCTTATATCTTGTGCTAAACACACAGTCATGTTCATTTTAATATCTGCTGTTGAAATTTATAATGCCAGTTAGATAAAACTTTGGAGCAACAGCTGCTGCTCTTCCCACTCACTTTTGTAGATAACTTGGCTAGAATTTCTCGAGCAGAAGAGAGAAATTCGCCACACTGCAGTGTGCTTCAAAACAAGAGGTTAGGAAAACATAACCTTCTTGTCTGGGGCAATGTGGTTTGGAAAAAAACATGTTGCTTCTGCTAATTCCCTGTACAGCAAAAAACTTCCTAACAAGTAAAAAGAGACCAGCAGATAGCATTGTGTGTGTATGTGTGTTTGTGCCAGCAAGAGGAAAAAAATAACACATGTTGCAGGGTCTAAAGTGACGCACTCAACAGCATTGGACAAGAAAACACACTATAATGTCTTATCAGCTCTCAGGCTTTAAAAGAAGATCAGAATGAATGACCAATCTTTGCTTGTCTGAGGAGGAGATAACAAAGCAATTTTGATTTGGAACCCATAATAATATTTTATGAGGCTCCGCAAGCTCTGTTCAAATGTGTTGAGGGAGTACAAGGTTGTAGCATAACCGATAACCCAGACAGGAAATATTCTGTTCCAGTGAATATGTGTATTCATATTAGCTGTCCTGAATGAATAAAAAACATAATAAATCTGCACATAAATAAAATAACTGAGAAATTTATTATAATAATAATAATAATAATAATAATAAATTAATCATTTCCTCATTGGTCCTTGGAGAGTTGTGGGTTGTCTATCTCCTTCGGATTTTGGACAAGAGGCGGGGAACACCATGGTCAGATCGCCACACACAGCAAACCCAACCATGCAAGCACACAGTTACATACACACGTGGTGACGCACAAGCGCGCACACACACGCGCACGAACAGATGCACACAAATACTGAAGGACAATTTAGAGAGACTAGTTAACCCAGTAGTAGCAACTAAGTAGATAGTTTAAGCAGTTGCAGCCTTGTTTTTGGACCGTTGGAGAAAGCTGGAGTACCCTGTGAGAACCCATGCATCCACAGATAGAACTTGAAAACTGTGTCACTATTCAGATTTAATTATAATGATAACATGAGCATTTATGTGCCTATTATTATATAGGCACATTATTTTGTACTAATGTGTTTTCTCCAGTTTCATTAAAAAAAATATTTGGATATTCCCTTTTGGTCAAAATGGCAAAAACATTTAGTAAATAAGATTTTTACGGGAAAATATTTAGAAATTTTAGAGCTACAGTACATACCATCCCTTTTACTTTGTAATAGTCAGGATGAAAGAGCAAATATCTCCTAAACATGACTGCTGAAATAACTGTGCTTGCATAACACAAAGTGGATTTTTAAACCACAGTTGATTGCACAGACCTGGTGCAGTTAAACCATGTTTTAACTGTTTTTAAATCACTAAAAACAGTTAAAGCATTTTTTAATAGTTAGAATTAGTATCCGTTGTTAAAGTGACATAATTTCTGCCTGTATGCAAGAGAAACCTTTCCATATTGGTGATCTAATAGAAAAGAAATTCACAAAAAATGTCAAGATGCTTGAAATACAAAATGGTGTTCAGTTCCTTAATATTGCATTTAATCACATGGAAATATCTGTTTATAAAGTCTGAAGGTTGCAGTGTGCTGGCTCACCTTGCAGATATCCTCAGATTCCATCAGTGCACTCTAGTTGCTAATGAAAAACAATTGCAGTCTGCTCTTTAAAACCGTTTCATTTCTGTCTTTAAAAAAGTAATTAGTGTGTATATATACATATATATGTGTATTTCCTATTTCTATCAAATGGCATTTTTTTCCCTTCTTAAACTATTTTCTTAGTTGTTTATCATCTGTATATTAAGTCATTCCTTTGGTTGTTAATTAGTCGTTCAGTGCCATTAATATATTACTGTAAATATTTGTGCATATTATAAAGCAACAAACAGAAATAATCTTCAAGCACAATTTAAGTTTTAAAAGTCAGTTCTTTCTGAGAATGTAAACTTTCGCATGCATATTGTTTAATAAATTATGAATATTAAAACACAGTCTTAAATAAAAACGTGTTGTTTCCTTTTTTTAAAATGGCCTCATTATGATGTGAAATTATATTTTTCTCTTGTCGTTTTCTTATTAAAGCATGCGGCGTCGAGCAGCTGCAATGCTTTATGCTCTAAGGAAAACCGATTCAGAGTGAAACTCTTCTCCTGAAACTTATTTATTCTTCTCTTCATTTATTTGTTTTGATTTTTATCATAGAGTGAAAGACTTATTAGACAAAGCCAGAAAAAGGATTCATGTGAAAGCACCAGTGATCATAGACAGCACAATTCAGAATTTTGCTCAGTTCAGATCAGAGCTTGTTCCGACAGTATCACTGCATTTGCCCTTGAGGATTGCCAACAGACTGAATAGTTGTGTTCCTGCAGAAACTTTCATGGCACAGATTAACCCTGCCTCCTGTTGTTTGATCTGGTCAAGTCATGCAAAGTGCCAGAATTATCCAATCCTCATGCTAATGCTTGAGTTGTGTGTAAAGCATTTGAAGACGGTACACAGAGCATGCACTGCTCAAGCCCGTCTTCTTAACAGCTTCCAGCCTGGGATGATGTCATTTCTTACCCTGCAGAGGAGTAATCTATCTCCTGCTAGCCCTGAAGGGCCCCTTAGGAGTTATCAGTCTTTAATAGTTGTCTCTGTTGTAGTTGATTCAATCCGTAACACCATTTCTGGGGCCTGTGCAAGCATAAAACAAACATACTTAATCATTTCTGTCTTTAGAAGAAGAGAAAAATCCTCTGCGAGAGCCTTTGCTGCTATGTTCTGGGTGCAAAGCATTAATATCAGAGCAGACAAAGTGCTGTGGCTTGCAAGAGGTATGATTACGCACACACTCATGACAGAGGGAGACAGAGGGAGACAGATTCACACACACACACACCCACCCGCAGGCGGAGAGTCTCACACACACTGCTCGGTGTGCCACTTCCTCATCTCCTGCTGCTCTGTCCTTAAACCTCTTCACCCTCTTTGCAGGGAGCAGACACTGTGCTCTTTTCTCTTTGTCATGGTAATAACACTAAGCCTAACTGTCCCCCATTCTGCCTGTCAACTTGCATTTATTTTGTTTTCCTTTTTTCTTTACTCTGGTCGGCATGTACTGTCAGATTTCTTGGGATATGTTAAAGTTCCTCCCTGTATCGTTGACTGCTCCTGGAACCAATTATATTATTCGGCCTGCCTATTCCTACACAGGAATGGGAAGAAGGGGAGGCAGGGGGGGAAAAAAATCTAGCTTTTTTCCCATTGCTAGCAGCATCACACCTCCCCTAACTTACTCTTGAAGTCCTGCTCAAGAGACTTTCCTCCCCTAATCTGTTTCCTCTTTAAAAGTCTTTGCAGTGTAGTTTCTCATTCTTTCCATGACGTCTCCTTCTGACAGTGGGAATAAGAGTCTTTTTGTTGGCAACACCAGCATACTGCTGTGTGACACATTATCTGGTGTGGTGTGCCACTGCAGCAGGACGCTTGCCTCGGAAGCTAAAAGTATTGTCTGAGCTACTCACTTCACCCCTGGCTATCTGTTGTGCTCTGGCTTAAGGCTTATCCTCAGGACTCTGCTGTGCTGCTGGGCCAGCTGGGCCACTGAACATAAACAATCTCACCTTTGTATGATAGGAGTCCATGTTCAAACCATCTGTCTGTCTCTCTGTGCAATGTTTGTTGCAATTTTATGAAAAGACAAACACCAAAGTAGTGCACAATTGTGAAAATCAAGTAAAAGAATAAATCATTTTGTAGCCTTGGTGACATGCTTTTTCTTTCAGCCTTCCTGAGTCAAGTCAAAAGACTTGATGCAAGACTTTTGGTGTATTTCTACTGGCTTTGCACATCTGGACAATGAAATATGGGCCAGATCGTCTTTGCAAACAAGCTCAAACTCAGTCAGGCTGGACAGACGGAAAACATCTGTGAACAGCAGTTTTGAAATCCTGTCATGTATTCCTGATTGGATTTATATCTAGACTTTGACTGGGACATTCTAACATGTGAATATGCTTTAAACTGACCCACTGTAGCTCTGGCTGTGTGTTTAGGGCTGTTGTCTCTACTGCAGTTTTGAGTCTGTTAAAACCTTCTAACAAGTTTTCTTCCAGGACTGTATTTATCTTATCTTAACTAAAACAAATGTCCAACTTCTAAATGAATCTACATAAATATTAAACGGGCAATGTTGTGTAAAATCAAGTTTTGTGACTTTTACATTATGTTATAATGTTATTCTCTAATCAAAAACATATCTGGAATGCTGCCTTGATTATTAATCAAGTTTCCTTTAAATCATATTCTGTACATATAGCATTTTTATAGCAACTCAAGGTAACATAATTACTTGGTGGTGATATAAAATGGCCCTATGTGCCTGGAAAACTCATAACACTGTCACTTTAAGGATCTAACATTTGACCAAGACTGAAGAAAATCAGCTAAGTACTGTTGTTGTTAATTACTCTTTTCATTACAAAAAATATAAAAAATGTGGAGCATGTATGTTAGAAATTTGCCGCTATGATAATATCCCAAGATTTTAAAGGTCATTTAAAAGAATTACATTTATTAGGGCTTATTAGGCCACGTCCCCAATGTTTCAAGATCCGGACAGTGCATCTGTGTGTAGTGTTAGTTTCTGCCACAAATAGTGTTTTGAAAGTAGGTCAAAAAGTTCAGTGTGGTCTCTTCTGACCAGAGTCCCTTCTTCCACATGTTTGCTCTGTTCCGTTGCATGACTTGTGGCCGACTGCATTTTCTGGAGAAATACTTATAACTTTCTTTTACAATTATTTTCTTCAAAACCGATTTAATTTGCAGAAGGTACCAATGACACATGATCTTAAAGTACAGTCACAAAAACAGTAATTTCAATCTATAATTTCTTTTTGCTTAATATTATGTCCTAATGACAACTCAAATTGAATTAAACTTAATTGATTCATTTTTACATAAATAAAGTTGTGTGATTTTTAGAAAAGTTGTGCTAGAATAAATAAATAAACTTTGGCTTTCAGCGAATCTATGCTCTCTGTAGGTTGACACAGCCCAGAAATCTGATTAAAATTCTGCTTCTGCATTCGGTTTTCTCCTCAAGTTTCAGCTAAAAAGCAGGCCTATATAATTTTCCTAATCACACTTTTAATAGCAGTGGAGCTGTCAAAGCCCCCCCAGAGCAAGGTAAGGCATATAGTGGCTAGAAATGACGTTGCTCGGACAAACATGACAAAGTGTCAGAAATGTCATTCGCTGAACAAATTGCCCTCCATTGTTGTTCTGTGACACCTGTGAGTACCTTTCTGTAGACAGGATGTAATTATGGACTCAACAAAAAATGTAGATGGGAAATAATAATGCAAATGTATCTGCTTTAGTATTTTTTATTTATTTATGATGGCTTACTACCTACTTATTATTGTTTCTTTCTTGTAGCTTCTACACTACATGCTTGTCACCACGAAACGTTGTTTTCCTTTTTACTTTTGTTTGTAGCTGAAAAAACATGATTACAGTCAAAGCTGAAGAGAGCAAGTGGGTAAAAAGTTGAATAAAATCCACCTTGAATGTGCATACAACTGAAATCAAGAAGATTTGCATCAATTGTATCATAAATGATACAAGGCAAACCTTCTAGAAGCATACTGTTCGCAATTTTTCTGTCAATTATTGGCAGTTTGAGACAATCTTCAGTTTATTGTACTATACAATTGTATTTAATGGATTTAATCAATTTTTTGTTAAACTGTTATCAAAATTATATAATTTATTATAATAGATTATAATAGTCTTTGTTTAAAATGAGCATTTTCAAAAATGTTGGAAATGCAATTCAAGTGATTTGTTGTAACCTATTTGCTGGATTTTACAACAATCCTTTTTACTTAGGTATTTTCATTAAAAAATGGAAATATACGTTGGCGAACATCCGTGTTGGCTTAGCAAGATAATTCATGTAAGTTTAACAAAAACAGTCTATAAATGTGCACAAAAAAAAGAAAAAAAGAAGTTGCTTCAGAAACTCCTGCGTCGCTCCTAAATTGAACAGAAGTTTGAAAATGCATTAAGAACAAGCGATGATGTTCTGTTGCCCTGACAACCGTGGTCCATAAATGAAAAGTTTGCAGTTGTCAGTCAAAAATGCATAAAGAAAATCAGTTTTAAATGGCTGCTGCTCACAGAACTAGCAGTGATAAGACGGTTTTAATTTGGCAGTGCTTTCGCTTTTTAAATTCTTGTTCCAAATTGCCACCTCCCACTCCTCTGCCCACTGTAGGTGATTGTGTGGAAGTCATTTTTAGCTTTAGCTACACCCTTTGGCTGGAATTAATGCTTTAACCTGGTGCAGCCGTTTTTGTCACAGACCAATATTATAGGAGGGGCTGAAGCCACCCCAACCCTAAAGTTTAGCAACAGTTACTTAATATTTTCCCCTTTTCCCAAGAGATGACTGTGCCAATAATGCGATCATGTTAAGAGTTTGCTTTTACTGTTTGTGTTTAAGAGTCCAACATTATGTCTAGTTTCCTAGTGCTGCACCTACACTATGTGAATGACTTCATAGCCCTTTATTCCACAAAAAGGGAATGTTTTTAACCACAAAAAACATTCCCTTCAAAATGGGACACCCTCATACATCATTACTCAAGGCTTGTTTCTTTTATCTAAAATAAAGATGTGATGAGTTGCTACCAAGTGCCTGTTTTGACATTTTCAGTTCCTTTGATTTCAAATGAATGGGCTGCCGACAACTTCCCATGGCCATCTGCTGCAAAATGGATAGATATAAGATGATCAAGCTGCTGTTATTATCTCAGAATACAAGCTCATTAGTATGAGACTGCAAAAAAGTTTACTGTATTGCGTTTTAGCATTTAATGTTTTATTTTTGATAAATTAATCTAATCTTTTTTTCACATTCAACAAACATAAAAGAATGTTGAAGCTAAGTGTTAGGAAAACAAAAAGGTAAAAATTAATTCATACTAAATTTATAATGCATATTGGTTAACATAGTCACATATATATTGTAGTAATAAAGTGTTTAGTAGTTGCACTTTGTTGATACTAATAAACATTTCAGATCAACAGCTAATTTTAATGTCAGATAAAGATGATGGTTCTCTTGAGGATTAAACGCTATCCAACCCGTAGAGGAATTTTGACCCCGTTCTGTTATTATTTCTTCCAACCACATTGAAAGGATCTGAGCATGAACAACCTGCTCAACCTCATGCCACATCACATCACTTATATTTAATTCTTTGACTAGGCCAATTCAAAACCTTTTTAGCCACTTGGAGGTGAACTTACTAGTGCGTTTCAAATCACTTTCTGCAGCGTAATTGAATTGGGCTTGAGCTTATGGTCACAAACTGGTGCCTGTAGATTCTCCTGTAGGGATTTCTGCAAGCAAACAGAATTAACAATTCCTTGTACAAAATATAAAAATAGTTTTTTGAGTTACTCTGGTTCATATGTCATATTCTGGTGATCTGAAATATGTAAGTATGATGAAAAAGCAAAAACAAAAGGAATCACCGATAGGGAGAATATATTTTTTACAACACATCAAACTCAATTGCTCCAGAATAAAGTAAGGCAGCTCAAAGGTCACAACAAAAGGGTAGAAATATCATGGATGAGAGTTCTGAAAAATAAATGTATTCAACACAACCTAAACTTTAGGTTTCCAACAGAACTGTGAAAGTCAGTGAAATGAGTAGCACATGGTGTGCATCAGTATGGGATGTAAGTGTTATAACAGGCAAACAAACAAATCTACAAATCAAAATGTGGCAACATACCTGTGGAGCAGAGTTGATACAAGTTAGTTAGCAATCATGGTTTAAAACCTCCTGAAGGACTTATCCGGCCATCCGGTGTTCAAGGGTCCCTACCATGTAGTTTTATTTATGAGAAGCAAATGCCTAACAAGGGTCCGAGTGGGGTTGTAAGTTACTGTGGAAAGACTTGAAATTTGACGTTTTCGCATGTCCTCCATCTAATCTGACTGAACTAGAGCTATTTTGCAAACAGCTCAAGCTCAGTCTATTCTTTAAATCTGCATAGGTAGTTGAGACATCGCAAAACAATTACTGTTGTAGACGCTATTTTGTCTTGGTCTATCTTCTAAATGCCACTAAAATACATTTAGGCGTGTGGTTGCTACAATGAGAAATATAACAAAAAGTTCAAGTTCACCTCTATGAGGTGTTGTAAATCTATTGGTTGTGTTACTGTGCTCCACGTCCACACTTTGGAAAAACCACCGGGGCTGGTTCCTTACTTCAGAACCTTCAGGGAGATGCTACTGACTCCAGCAGAGAGGAAGATGTAGTTTAAAAATATCACTATGGTTGCCCTGACAGCACTGCTGCTCTGTTCTTAAATATGTTTAATCTAGGATTGAAATTAATGTGCAGCAGGCTGGTGGTTTCACAGCAGGTGTTGACTAAAGCTTGGCTGCTCAAACAGGGCAGTGTTCATATCTCCACAGCAGCCAATAGTGTATTGATCAGAAGGTGAAAAGCAAGTGATTGTACATGTTGTCATGACACTTCTAGAACCAGCCTTCTTGGCAGCATGAGGCAAAACAAGAGCCTGGTGAGGTGTGCTGCAACAGTCCTGTGTACACACACAGAGGTTCAGGAAGAGCTGCATAATGGCTGGATTACTGACAGTTCAGACTCCCAGGTTTCCAGTCCTGCAGCATATGAGGAAAGTCTCCTGAAGCTCCAAGCAGACTTGCAGAGCTTAGCAGAGCTGACAATCTTATTTCCATTTATTATATGAATAAATTCATCCTGACTCATCAAAGAGAAGGAACCTGTATTGACGCTGCGTATCACGGAAAAAGAAAAAAAAAATCCTCTTGCAAATTCAAACAGTGATAGCTACGTAGAAAATCCAAATCAAGACTCTTGTATGTGAAGACGTTTGCACATTGATTTTGTGCATTGTATATCATTCTTTAATTCTTTTCAGGAATGGGAAATTATCAGATGATCATTAATGAATTGTTTTGATCTTAGGGTTAAATGTTATTTTTGTAATACTGCATAATCTTCTATCAAAGATTTACATACACCTATTATTATATAATAATGGGTGTAAAATTCAGCTAGAAATGATTTATTCAAACTGATTCATTCAAACCGATGAAAAATAAAATAAACATCCTTCTCAACAAATTTGTATTTCATATATATATA
>CAEGAD010040994.1:0-20004 GCA_903067055.1 Poeciliopsis paucimaculata | reverse complement strand
TTTAGTTTTTATCCAAGTACATTTTTTGTTGATAGAGACTGAGAATCCATTTTATTTTTGTTTTTGGTTGTTTTGTTTAACAGTTCCACTGTTAAGTGTTCTTTTGAAAATCTTTGGCATGCCTTTTTACATCATTTCCATTAAATCAGTGTAAAAAAACAATATTCAAACAATATTATCGTTTATCGCAATCATTTTTGAGACAATTAATCGCTCAGGCAAATTTGATATCGTGACAGGCCTCGCTGGAGCTTTGTCTATTAATACAGAAGGCAGGTTAGGATTCTGCCTGAACACCAGCTGATGTGGGCTGTATCCTTGGACACTTTGCATAGAGTTCTTTGCCATCAGGGCCCAGTCCATGGCAGAGCTCCAGTCACATCCAGTACTTGCTTTGACTTTCAGCAGGATCTCCGTCAGAGTTTGATTATGGCGCTCTAACAGTCCATTGCTCCACGGACTGTAAGCAGGTGTTGTCTTAACTTCAATATTAAAGTTCTTGGCCATGTCTCTCACTTTCTCGTTATTAAACTCACCACCATTGTCACTGAACAACTTTTGTGGTGGGCCATGCACACTGATCCAATCATGGATAAAATGTTTGATTATTTCAGAAGACCTCGTGGTGGTTAAGACACTACTGCCACTGTACGGGTGAACTGGTCAATAATGTGTAGATACCAAATCCCAGGTTCAAGCTCATGCAATCAATGCATTTCATTGTATGTAGATGCCAATGGTAAGCCGACAGCAGGTTTTGGTTTGGTCTTACAATATTTTTGACACACTTCACATTGGTTCACGACCTTTATCAGCAGGCTGTCACATTCTGTGTCCTTGTTGCCAGAATTAGCCAAAAGTCTCTGTATTTTATCAATAGAGGCGTGTCCAAACTGTTTCTGAAGTTTCTCCAGAACTTTCATCGTAGGGTTAGGGCCCTAACCCTAAGGGGTTCATCTTGTCTGTTGTAGTCAGTATTTCTTCCTCAGTGGCTTGTAATAGCTTATCAGAGTGAATAAAATTTATATTCTCACTATCCACAATGTTCACGCAGTAATGACCTGAGCTAGTAAAGTCCAATTTGACAGGCTGGTTGAACATCACTGCACTGTCCCTTTCCATGTCCAAAACAGTCCTTGCCCTTTTTAATAAGGTTTTACTCAGAAGCAGCGAGATGTTAGCAGGTACTACTTCAGTTTTTATATTACACTTTGTGTTGCCAATTTTAGCAGGTATCTTTACCTTTTTGATAGAGTAGACAATTTTTCCATCTCCAAACTTGAAGGGTCTGTGACCATGTGTCTCTGTCTCTTTCATAGTTTTCACATTTTTCTTTTGTAACACAGTACTGTAGTTGTCCAGCCACTCTTGTCCACAAACTGTCCAAGTGCAGGCAGTGTCTATTATTGCTGAGCCAAAACATTCTGTCATAAATATTTCTGCATATGTTGGTGATTCTTTGGTGTATAGAGTTAAATTGCATTCTTCCACGTCTTTTGTATCATCAGCAATTTTAACACTATCAGGTTTGTGCGGACAGTTTTTAACCCAGTGAAAAGTACTTTGGCACACTGCACATTTCGACCGTCGTCTGTACTTATCCAGCGGGTTTGTAACGGGCTGCGGAGTGTTGAGCTGAGGAGTTTTCTGATGGGGACTCTGCCGCCAGAACTTGCCTTTTTGCCGCCATCGCTCCGTTGCAAACACGGACTCCTGGCTAATGCCTTCTGCTGCCGCACCTCTTTTTTCGCCAAATATTCTCTTCAAAGCGGACTTCATAGAAACAAATGTTACATCTTAGCATGCCGTTAAAGCCAACTGTCTGTCCGTTACATCCAAACACGTGGTGTCCAAAAGCTTAAAAGCCAAAACTGCGTCAGGTAGCTCCATGTTGTATTTCTTCATCCACGAGTAATGCTGCTCAAGTACGCCTCATAGATCGTGTCCTTTTCCTCTTTTAGGAACAAGTCATCTAGTTTAGCGAACAATGGGTCATTCCAGTGTCTTTATTTAAATCGTCTACTGGAATTTCCATCGCCGTGTCCCATGCTCTTCCAGTCAGGGCCAGGGCGACAGCAAGTGCTTGCTTTTTTTTTTTTTTTTCTCCAAATCTGTAACTCTAGTCCAAATGTTGACTTCATTCTTTCAGATTTTGTAAGGCATTCCTTCCTCAAAAGTTGGTGGAACTCTGTAGTTACTAACCATCCTCTGCTACCAATGTTAGTCAGTAAAAGTAACTTGTCTTTTTGCTCAACTTTATTCCGCCATGTACATCCAACGAACAGACAACCAGAGAGCACGAAGAAGAGTACAAACCAAAAACATATGCTCCTGGCATAACAGTGCCCTTAGTGGATGGACATGTAATGCAAACAAAACAAAGGAAGAACAAATAGAATTGAATTCAGCTACACAAAGGAAATTGGGAGAAACCAGAATGGCTAACAGTGCCTCATGACAAAAATAAATATAAATGCCAAAGCAAACAGAAATTAGTTAAGTGGCTTTGTTCAAGTTTTCCATGGTCATGTGACAAAATATTTCTTTCACTCCTAAATGAGTCATAGATTCTTATCCTCCCTTGTCCTGTTTGCCTCACCTGCAATTAACAATTGCATTTGGGACCACACCCATGCTTTCTAAGAAAACACAACAACATGGACTATCTAGGAACTTACAGTATTGACCAGTTTTTCCAACTCGGCCTCAGCTGGAAAGTGTTTCCGGATCTTCTCACGAACCCAGTCACAGAACTCTGTGCTGACACTCTTGACAGCCGCCCCATCTGCTGCCGGAGAGGCAGGGCTGAGCACCATTGCTGATAAGTCCGTGATGAAATCTGCTGCCTTACCAGAACCAGCAAAAACCAACCAGGGCGTTGCTTTTTTGAGGGATGCGTCTATTCTCTGAGCCAGCGGATGACAAAAACACACATTAAATTACTACAACAGGGTACTGCAAACTAAAAAGTGTGACAGAACAAGCAGGACTAGCATAATCAAAGTATTGTCAAACATTTCAGTAAAAGTGTTCTAATCCCCAAAACAATGTTTGACAGCAGACAATATAATACTTTGAAGAATAAAGGTTAACAAGAGAGCCTGGGTAAGGACCCAGGCTCTCTTGCGGGGGCCTATGATGAGCTAGATTATTGTCAACTAGTGTTTCAACAGTGCATCTAGCAGAAGATTCAAATGTTACAAAATGAGACAAGATTTTAACAATATTTCTGGGAAATCTAAAAATCCCTAATTCTTTGTTTTAGGGAATTTTAATCAATCCTTCTAGGTGTTAATTAAAAGAATCAAACCTTCTTTCAAAGACGGTTATTGTTGCTGACTAGTCTAGTCCAGGTTTAACTGGGCCATATGTATTTTTTTTTTTATGCTTGTGTATTTTAGAGCTAAATTAGAAATGAAAATTTTATGTTTTCCCATAATACAGGTCTCATAAATGTTTTAAAAATTCAGATCTTCAGTTTAGCTTTCTCCAGTCCAGTTAATATAACTTAGTAAGAGTTTCTAAAATAGTCGTGGACCGGTGTAGCTGGATGAAGTTTCAAAGGCATTTTGACAATGCAGACTCCCATGTTCTCTCACATTTTTAAGGACAGGTGAGACGAGAACAATATTCATGTGAAAGTAGAATAAGATGTGACATTTTCCTCCCATCAGTTTCTAGTGTCAC
This sequence comes from Poeciliopsis paucimaculata, assembly GCA_903067055.1. Taxonomy (NCBI): domain Eukaryota; kingdom Metazoa; phylum Chordata; class Actinopteri; order Cyprinodontiformes; family Poeciliidae; genus Poeciliopsis; species Poeciliopsis paucimaculata. Next base: position 16,317 of record CAEGAD010040994.1, on the reverse strand, counting down.
CAAACCAGTACCCCAGGTTTGCAGCCATTGTATACCCAGTCCTTTATGGGATGGCAGGGGTACTTTTACTTATTCCTATTATACTTAGGACAAAGACTTTCTTGTGTATTTTTGTCCATGGTTACCTCCTCCATTGCTGATAGCTGCAGAGTGTGGCCTAAAGTGTCAATGCTGAGAAATGTAATGTGCTGAGAAAGATGAAAGGTGGCTGTACGTGGAACAATCCCCCCTGGGTCAAACATATTGGACTTTGTGCAAACATTTCCGAGCACAAAGTTTGTCCTTCCTGCATTTGTAGTCTAGCTCAAAGGTAAAAGAACATGTCTTGATGATTTATTTCATTGTTATTGCGGTACCTTTCTTTGGAGTCTGAACAAACTTGCCATAAGTTATTATAGAGGTGTGCCGATCGATCGGCCGATTTCTGTGAAAAAGTGTATGATCTGATCTATTTGACTTATGTATAACTTATGGTACTGAGAACCTTACTGCTAAATATTATTTACTGATTGCAGGTTTTTCAGTTGTCTTTTGGACTGAATAGCTGCTGTATTTTGCCTGCAAGTATTTTGCATGTTCTACGTCTAAATAAGGTGCATTTATTGCCAGATCATTTTTCCATTTTGCCTGTTCACATAGCAGCTTTTATATCTAATGCGAAAAATTAACAACCAAACCAGCAATGATCGCCTCATGGGTGATCCGTATCGGAATCGGCAGCAAAAAACCTGTTTGGAGCATCTATAGTGATTAAATATAATCAATCCAGAATTAGTTTTATCACCAAAACTAAATACTTTTGATTACTAGCAACTAGAACTCTTTTTGCACTTTCATTCATTCTCACAGAAGTTGAGATCTACGCAATTTATTTAAAATCGACTACAATTCCATATCTATCAAAATATGAAATACTTTTACTTAGCACTAAATCCATCTAAATGGGTAAAACTCGCAGGACAGTGGAAGGTTCTGGTAAATTAGGTTTTTGACAAAAATGTTCCAGGTCACATATTTGAAAGAAAAAAAAAACCTTTAGAAATAATCATTTGCAGTATGTAATGCATTGCTGTATTCATGAATGAGTTTCCTCACCTCCAACATTCTGGTTTCTCCTGAGATAAGCATGCAAATGACAGGAATTTCAATACTGCCACTACCTGTTGTTGGGTGGAGAAAACATAAATATAAAGCTGCATGAAACAGAAAATATATATATTTTTTTATGCAGCAAAGAAGCTTAAGTATCCAGGGAACTGACTCCTTAAGGCATTTCATTGTATCTTTGGTGTAACCCACAGCAACAGATACAATAAGTCCTATAAACCTAGTTGCAAAAACTTCATGAATCAAACTGATTTGTTAGAAATGATGTTTTCTTTAGTTAAAATCAGAAAAAGTTTGAGGCAATGTCTATAACTAAAACTTATTTATGTTTCCCTCTTCAAATACATAACAAAGATGGCAAAAGATGGGAATCTGCTAAAGATCAAACTGCTGTGAAGCAATAATATTTTTATGAAGGAGTATTTGGTCAATGGCATTTTGGTGACATACAAGTTACATTAGAAAGATTGGCATAAACAGCCAATCTTTGTTGCATAATGGATCATGCAACATCCGAGTGGATTGTCTGTTTCTCTTCCTTGGATCACTTTTCATAGATTGTGGAGACCACAGAATCCAGTAACAGCAGTTGGAAAGATGTCTCATGTATGATTATTTCCTAATTACTGTCTCACACAGGAAAAACATAGGCATGATATGCTAACATGCTGGTAGGGAAGCTTAAAGTAAAGTATCCCACAGTCACCTGACCTTTGAAGCTGTGGTGTCATTGTGCTGAGGATAATTAGAACACAAAATAAGTTCCCAATTTGATTGACTAGTGCCTGGGCTACCTGAAATGTAGTTCTCCAAATTCCTACACGGTCAATGTTAACATGTCTTAACAGTGTGTCTATGATTTAAATTAATAATGTAAGAATCAGAATTGAGAACAATGAGGTATGAATAGTGTGCATGCTTCTTAGCTGCTTACATGATAATGTGGTTAGCTGATTGTTTTTATACCATCATGTCAATTCCATAGAATTTCATGACACTTATTAAATTAAGTACGTCAACCTCTTTTCCTTGAAAAACTTTATTAAAGACACAAAAGTCCAACTCTCACCCCAGATGCCTGTGCGCTGATGGGAAATGTAGTCTTCCAGATTAAGTTGAAAGACTGTCTCCCCACCTTGCTGGCCAATACACCCATTGTCCACCAAGAGGAAAGCTTGGCAGCTGTTGTCCAAACAGTATGTATCATCTGTTGTGTTCTGGACATAGTAACGAGCTGGGAAACTTCCCTTCAGACCGGCAAAACAAGAATTCAGTGGTTACCAAAGCCATTGTTTTCATGCTGACATGAGACATTAGACACTTCACACTCTGCAGTGGAACAAAACACAATAGATTCAGTACCTGGGCGTTGACAAGCTGCTGTCTGTTGTGTACCAGACCCCAAGGTGTCACGCCAATCGCAATAACTTTTTTCTGGGACACAGTTGAAGCTGCAGCACCATGGTCTTTCACAGCCTCTCCAACACAGCGGGAAACGCCCTCTTTCAGACCCCCTGTCAAAATCCATGCACCTGGACAAATACAGTTATTTACAAGTAAATACGGCTTGACTATAAACATGTAGGAAATATCAAACAATGTAATCAGTTAAAGGCATTAACCTATGGCCTGAGGGCAGAATCATTCCAAAATGTCAATGTTTTTTCTGAATGTTGTCTGATAGAATAACATGAGAAAGAAAACATAAGTTTTGGTGATATCGTTTAGATTTTTCAGGGAAGTACAAAAATACAATTGTACCTAAGGTTATTCACCCCGATTGGAAATTAGGTTTGTTGGCAAAAATTAATTACTGTATTGCAGCTCTTTGCACTGAAAAAAATCAAGCAAGAACAATTCTAGCTCAATGTAATTAATATTGAAAGTGTTTTCTCCAAGTAAAACACAAAATGCCAGTTTTAAGAACTACTACAATCTCACAATTGTTAAACCCCTTCATGGCAAGCATTATTACTTTTTAAAGCGACCTATTGCTGTTATAACCTGCTACAAATTGAATTAATAGTTAGCAACCAGGTTCAAGCAGAGATAGGGGGCGGTTTTTGTGTAGCAAAATGTGATTAAATCAGAGATGGACATGCTAGCAGCTGGATAGCTTGTTCAAAATGTCACATAGCAACAGCCTTCTGGGTGTATATAGAAAATGGATGGATGGGTGGATGGATGGGTGGATGGATGGATGGACAATAAAATATCAGCAAATGCTCATTTACAGTTGTTAACTCCACATGGCAACAGTATTTTACATGGTGCGTTTATATTTTTTATATTTTTGTTCAGTACGTATATTTTGTCATTTGTCGAAAGCATTGTATGAATGCAAATTATGCCAAATAAAGTTTTAATTTCTTTGCACTGCAAGGGTATCTATTTATTCTGTTTCAACTGATGTCACCAAAGAGACAGTGTAATGCACAGATTGGGACTGAAGTAAACTATACAGATTGATAAGTCTTCAAAAGCAAATTTTAGCTTATCCTTCTCCAGATAATATATCCCCCCACATACTAAATGTGTTAACTTTTGACTTAAAGATGGATTTAAGATGATAACATAATTTGAATAATTTTAGTTTCAGTTGTTGTTATGCAGTAGACCTGCACTCTAGAAAAAGAATCCACTGATATCCTGGATTCATTCAAATTTATACTGCAGGTATAACGTGGCACTGGTTTGCTTAGTGTCCATCACTGTTTACACTTTTGTTCAAAATGCAAATTTAAAAAGCGTTGTTAAAGAATCTAACATCTATTAAATTTCAACATTTAGGCTGACTCGTCTGGTCCTAGAATAATACATTAAGCATGACATAACTGCCAGTCCTCCTCTGACCAATCAACACAATTTTGAATAAAAAATAAATGTATTATTAATCAAAGTTTTAATGTTAAACATTAGCTGGATCCATGCAGAGTGATGGCTTCTTACCTGTACTCTGTGCAGCCCTAACCAGCCCTTTTCTTAGGATATCTCTCACCCACGGCTTAATCTTCTCATGTCCCTCACCTCCCATCACTGATACCACGAGGTTGGGGGAGGGTAGGCCCCAATGTTCTGTCATCAGTTTGTAGATGATCTGTGGAGGTGTGTCACATGATAGCCGCAGAAACTGAAAAAAAACAGAATAGTTTTAATCCACTATTGGATGAAGTAAATCTCTCATGTAAAAAAAATAACAGGGAAACAAACTTCAACCCAAAACTAATTCTGAGAACGAGTTCTAGTAGTCTGTGATGGACTGGCGACCTGTCCAGGGTGACCCCAACTCTCGCCCACTGACCTCTGGAGACAGGCACCAGCACCCTTGGCGACCCCACTAGAGATAAGCGTGTGTGATAATGGATGGATGGAGTTCTAGTAGTTTACTGCTCGAGAGTGCACAGATAGGAATTAAATAGTGAAAAACATAATCAGCGAAGCAACGTTTGCTTCCCAACATTTTGGAAAGTTTAAAATATTGTTTCTTATGGCACAGACATCTGAGTGGGAATTTAGAAATTTTCTCTCTTTTTTGTGCTGATAGACACTTTTTTTATGTGTTTATCAGCACATAAAAAAAAGAGTTTTTTCATATAGGTGGATTGGTGGTTTGAAATATATATTGTGTATAGAAAATGAATGCCACTCTGCCATTATTTGATAGATCTGACAATACGCACTAGATGGAGTCACTTAATATTAATCTAGGAGCAGAAGAAGAGCTTTAATCTCTGCCTGTGCCGATAGAGTGGCATTAGCCCACCCAGTCTGTGTGCGTGAATATTTGTGTGTATATTGAGACAAAGCTACACACATGGCTTTGTCTGCGTCCAGCTCCAGCAAACTCCAACTCTCCAAACGCATCTGTGGGATATTCAGATGAGTGCTGCTGGCTGTCCCACTGGGTTGCTGCTCTGAAGTAGTCTCCTGTTGCCACGGAGTCGTGCAATTCTCGCACCCCACCACAGAGACAGAGCCCACTGTTACTGTCACATAGAAAAAAATATAAATCTGTTAGTCTGTGGCTGATACATGGCTCTCCATCATGGAGAGCTCACAGATAATAATAAACCTTAGATCAGGCATGATCTATTTATGGTTAAACTGTCCACATACTGAACAGTATATGGACAGTGATGTGAAAAATATAAAACGGTAAGAAAAGATTTTTGGCATAAATAGCTAACTGATGATTAAGAAATTAAATTATGTCATTTATATTTAAAAGTTGTGATATGATGTACCAACAGTCATTCCACGTCATGTGAAATGTGACGTAGAATAGAAATAAAGCAATGCCTCTGAACATTATACAAGTAAACATCTAGTTAGTGTCTGTACATTTATGTTCATCATTACTCCGTAAACCATGTGTAGAACCACTTTTCACTGCAGTTAGAGCGGAAGGTATTTTAACATGTACAGAATGAGGATTTGCATTAATCTTTGCAAGATAGGTTAAAGACGGTCAGACTGGATCAAGGATGCCTGTGAACAATTGTCACAGATTTTCAGTTGGATTCTCAATTGCAGTACACTGATTTAAATGACTGCATTTACTCTTCTGCATGCCTTCATGTGTTTCAGAAGCCTATTAATCACAAATTAACTTAGTTCATGTGTGTCATATCAGGGAAGCACTTAAAAGAAGGAAGCAAGTTTATATTTATTACATACCAAGCAGTGTGCTCTGAGGACCAGAAATACTAAACAATTTCATTCCATACATCAAGCACTAATGGTGTGTCTATTGTATGTTGTTGTTGCTGTTATTTTGTAAGCCAAACATATGAATATAAGGGGACACCTACTGCAAAAGATAAAGGCCAATTTGCTGATAAAAATGATATCTATTTGGAAATATATGTCAAGATATGGAACTCATCGGTGGAGATTTTTTAACCTTTCAGAACACGTGGATTTGGATTATAGGATTTACAAGCAAATTAGAAATTCTTTACCATTCCTATAGAGACTTTGAAATCAAGGAGAATAAAAGTGCTTTAAATAAAAGTGTTTTTTGATTAGCTTGTGTAGTAAATATTGTGAAATGCAAATTTGGTTGAGAAGATCAGACAAACCATAAAAGAATAAACCTTTACATCTTACCAAATAATTAAATGATTCAATTAACTTTTGCAGTATTTTTTTAAAACTTTTTTTTACAGAAGTAATCTGACATGATTGCTATGAATGACAATCATTAAGAATGCTCTAAACCAAAAACTCTATAGTAAAACATAACTTAAAATAAAAACTAAAAAAAAATTACCTCAAAGTATTTTCAACAAAAGTTGTGCACACTCTTTTCTTGATAATCTTGGGAATCCAGCTCTATGAATATAAAGACAATGATTATTGTAAAAGACAGATTTCTATGGTACAGCTAATTAGTTTCTATTGTTGAGCTCAAAGTTTCTAAGATAGAATAACACATTTTAAAAAGTAGAGCCATTTTAAAGAATGAAGTAAACCAAAAAGGTATCCAAATTGGTGCAATGTTACAGTTAAGAATGCATTTCAATTGCTGGTTTTCTCAATTATCCTCACGGAAGACTGAAGTTGTTTTGTTCAATGGTACTGTAGTCAGACTAAAATGTAGACAGGAGCTTGGGATCCTTATAAAGTGCGTATTTAATGAATAACAGTTGTGAGCTGTGAGGGCAAGCAGAGCCTTCTCTGCCAGCTGTAGAAAATGTAAAAAACAAAACAAAACAAACAAAAACAACAACTGTAAAATGTTATAATCATATTTAATTTTATCTATATGTAGCCGGGACATTTTGTCCGCTGAATATGCCCATATGCAGAAGACGCGGTGACAGAGCACAACTGACTCATTACAGAGGCAGGTAATTGGCACTATTTGAAAGTCCGTTAATAGTGCCAATTTGCGTTAAAGTGTCATAAAAAAAATAAGACAAATTTTTTTTTGTCTTATTTTTAACCGTTTTAATAGCCTTTTAATGCAATTTTTAAAACAACTTTGCATTAAAAGTGTCATTATTTACCGAATGACATTTCATGACAAAGATCATAGTCATTCATAACTCCGTCATGTTCATAACATGTCTTATATCATGTTTATAAGACATGTTATGAATGGATAGGACTGTAATGTCAGTCCTATCCATTCCCTGTCAAATAACATGTTACCAGTTTTGGATATTAGTGCTAGTTCTGTAACTTTTTTTTGTTGTTGTAATTCCTCATCTAGCACTGGGGAGGGGTGCAACAAACAGGATACTTGTTTTCACAATTGATTAGCAGTTTCCCCCCCCCCCCCAACACTGGTCCTCAAGGCAAACTGACCTGCATGAGTGCAATTCAGTATAATCCTATTAATCAGCCACCCATTAAAATCATGTGTGGTGAATTAGGGAAATGCCTAAAACTTGCAGGGCAGTTTGCCTTGAGTACCAGTGTTGAATAACACTGGATAATACGTTGGCATTTCAGCCATTAGAATTTGACCACAAAACAACATTGATTCAATGACATCTTTTGAATGTTACTTATTTCTCTAGAATTGGATGATTGTTTGATGCTTTATCCACTATCAGTCATCAACCTTAATCGTAAATTCGACCTTTGTGATCATAATTCAACACTGAATTAACATCTTTTGCAAACAAGCCAATTGTGAAGTAGCTGTGTGGTTGGGGCATCCCACTCATGTAAACAGTGAGGGTGAACCACTTCACTCCTTGAAGTAAGTTGTAGATGTTTTTGTGTCAATATATCACACACAAACAGTCAGTAATATTTTTTATAGACAAGTAAGAAAATGTACAGAAAGGAATCACCATCCTTAACAGGGCTTAATTTAAAACGTAATTATTCCCCACTCAGTAATAAAAGACTCTCATTCAGAACTCCGATGTCTGATCAACAGATGTTGATCTGTCAAACATTGGCATTTCATTCATTAGATTTTAACCACAAAACAACATTGATTCAATGACATATTTTCAATATTGGTTACTTGGCTACAATTGGCTGAGTGTTTGATGGTTGATCCACCGCCAGTTGTTGCCCTCAACAAAAAAAATCAACCATTCTGAACTATAATTAACATAAAAAAGCACTAAAAAATTTCCAAAGTACCGGTACTCAAAAATACCAGAACAGAACATTCAGTCCATTACAATTTTATGTTTTTTGAATTGTCAGGCTTGATGTTTATTTTGCGATCATTAAGAAGTGATCGCCTGAACACTCCTGGAGGTAGATGAGCTAATTTAAACACCTGCCCTACTGACAAACTGTCCTGAATGCCTTATTTTTGTGCTAACTGAACCGAAACACACCGAACTGTGCAGCTATGTTAGGTTTGTCAAAGTTAAGCTATGGAATAGTAACTTACTCCCCAATTTTTTATATTTTTTAATTAAAACTTTTTACTGACTTGTGAAATGTTATATTGCAGTCATAGAGTTTACAATTAATAGCAAAACACTGCGTCCTTTTTCAAAATTCTTTGCTTGATCGTGTCATTTCCCTGACCACCAATATTCCGGGCTCAATGCAAAGCAAAAGCACATGTGGCATACAGTAAGTCATATGATGTCCAATCCACTAACTCACTGAGCGGACTTGCCATTTACTTTTTGCAAAGAAATTTTAAAAAGCAGTCGTCCACGGGCTTTTAATGCTTTGAACAGAGTTTGCAGCTGCTGTTGAGTTGCTGTCCGCAAATAGATGCAGACATATAAAGGAAAAATGTGTAAATGTTGGTCGGGACTGTCCCTGTCAGGCCAGAGTTGGTGGGGGCGTGTCTACATTAGTTCTTTGTGATTATTAATGTTAAGCAATTTAATTATGCAACTATCAACATAAGATAGCAATCTAAGTTAGTAAACTGTGCTACCGAGCTATGCTAGCGCTTCTGCATGCATAGCATTTTGTGCATTTGTGAATTAAGAAACTGTTTTAGCTCCATATTTTTATACTCCAACTTTGTATTTATTGCATGTTACGATAGCCTTTCTTTTTTACGTTTTATCTTTGCGTGATTGTTTCTCATTTTGGTGTTGTTGCACTGGAGTTTTTTGCCATTTTGAGATGATAAAAAATATTTCTATTATAGGATATTACATTCTTCTAAAATGGCTAGATATCAATTCTCTAATTAAACAGTTATGAACTATTTATTGTACAGGACATAAAAATGAACAACAAACTTGAAGAAAAAAAGAGTAGCATTTTATCCAGGGCTGTATGTGTGGATAGGTCTAAAACTTACAACTAATGATGTTTTGTCTAATTTACGTGAGCATTCCAGTTATAATTGTTTATGTCTGAATGGTAAAAAAAATATGTGTGTATATATACATATAGATAAAAATATTTATGAGATTTATTTGCCTAGTTAACTTTGTTCAGCCACGGAGGTTTTACAGAATCTGAGCTGTGTGCTAAATCACTGTTTGTTTTGTAGCAAAAGTAGTGTCATTTGGTCAATTGTGACGTTGCAGTTCTGGGAGAAGAAACTTTGTAATGGTTTTTCTGTGTGTCAGTGCCCGGCTGCTTCTGAGAGAACAATTCCAAATAAATACACACAGCGTAGGGCAAATAAAGTTGTCAAAACTGAAGAACTCTTGTCTGTTAATTAGTTTATTTGTGTTATTGATCTACACATATCTACACATATGTGCTGTAAGCTACGCTTGATTAATTTTCCCAGGGAACAGAGAAGGAGCACATAGCTGACATGATGGTGATCGATGAGGAGAACCATCGACTTAAACAACTACTCTGGATGGATCGCCTTCAGGAAGAAGCAGCTATGAGTACTGAGATGGCAGAGTTCCATAGAGAAGAATTGAGACAAACAAAAGAGTTTCTATTAACTTTAAATGAGTTGATTCTCGTTGACACTACATTTCTCAGGTTTTATGGAGTTCATACGGCGTGTTTGATAATTAAAACTTATCTAGCAAAATGGTTTTACGTCGGGCTACATGGCAACTGCCTCAATATATCAATGAGCTACTCTAAGCTGTAGTTGGCTGTATGTTATTTGTTTTAGCCACATAAATTTTCATTCTAAGCAGCAAACATTTTTCATTAACTTCTAAGTTATGTGAAACTTCTCCTGTCATAAACTGATTGCAGTTTTCTGTCCGATCACCAATTACACCAATCTCTTTAAAAAGCCTTAACTGCTGATTTTGATTTTGGCTGATGCCATTTTTTATTCTCTGATATTAGCAGAGAATAAAAAATTATTATTCTCATTATTAGCAGAAATAGAGTGCTTCAAATTGTGGCTTGGTTTGGCCCTAGCCCCAGTCCATAAATCAAACGCACCAATCCCATCATCAATCACTGTCTTTTAAAATAACACGCACGGGAGAGAAAAGGGCAGTTGGAGGGTGTGGCTCCAGCACACAGCACAGACAGTTCAGAAACATTTCGCAATGAGAAAAAAGCTATTTATAAACAAATTAACTCTTATTGCAGCATATCGGCAGACTCTTTTAGCAGTATGAAGTACCACTTCATACTGGTTTACTTTCACCCCCGAGTACTGAATACTACTCGGGGGTTCAGCCACAGGGGTGACTGGTTTTTCTGTGTGTCAGTGCCCGGCTGCTGCTCAGAGAAGCAGCCAGGCACCTCTGCTTCTCGGCTGAGGTGCCCGGCTGCTCGGTATTCAGAGCCGAGCCGGAGCTCGGCTCTGAATACTACAGTACTAAGTGGATAAAAAGCAGGCAAGCAACATGAAAAAAGAAATGAGAATAGTTTTATTGATATAGCAGAGGACCTTAAATATGAGAAGCAATGAATGAAAAAAAATTTCAGAATGAGAAATTTTACAACTAATTCAAGTAATGGCAAGGCTGTGGTTTCATGTGAGGCAATATGTAATGTATTTTCAGTCTTTTTTGGTACACATGCATGTTCTGGCCTCCAAAACCTTTTTCTTACCATGCTATGATGGTTATCTTTTATTACTGCTTCATAGCTTCACCTTGTTTAAACATGATTAAAAGTTTACTGTGACTGAAAACCAGTTCTACCAGTCTACTGCTAGGCAGTTAGGTATTCACAGAACTGAGTTTCTGTGAAAGTAGATTCGTTGAACATTACAAAAGGTATTGATGGCGCTGAAGAAAAACCTTTCATAACCACAATAAATGGACCAGTTTGTCCTGTGTTTAGTTTCCAAAGCTTGCAGCATCACACAACTACCAGAGATTTTTTATACACTCATTCGTTATCTTGCATAAAAACCTTTAACCTAACAGATATGTTTTAGTTCCTGGCACTACCTGTTGAACCCTTGTTTTGCCTGCTGTGAAAAACTAAAATTTGAAAATGGTGAAAAAAAGATTTTCACCATTTTCAAATTTTAGTTTCCCTAACATACATTTTTGGAGGTATCTTTGTTTTCATTTCTCTAGATTTCATATTGAAATGAAACTTAATGCTCCTATAGGACATAAGAGCTAGATTTAATCAAACTCCCATTGACAGAAGAAGAAATATGATTATGTCAAATTTGTTATACAGTCAGAGCACCAACAACTCTAAAGAGCTGACAGATTAATGGGAAATGTGTTTGTGGATTCTACACATTCACGTTCCTACCAAAAACAAGTAGTCACCCAGTTTCCAGTGTTTTACAAACAATGGTAGACTTTAATTAAGTTCTTCCAGGGACTCGAAAGCAACAAAATCATTTTACAGATCAATGTCCTATATTCTACTTATATATTGAACTTCTTTAACAAGCTTACCAACTACTTTCCAATATGTGTGAGGGAAAAAAACCTCTGTGAGTTAACTTAAGTCGCGCTACCTTCCTTTCAGCCCAGAAACGTTTTTATACCCCAGCTGTGTCCCTCTTCGGCCTGCATGCAGCTGACTCAGAAGGAATGCGATGTTGTTTCCCCCTGAGAGACACAGGTGTAGACACTAGCTCCTACCTGATCCTTTTCTTTCTTGCTCCCAGCCTTTCCTCCGCCTGCTTCCCTGTCTTTCTCTTGCTGAGCCACCATGCTGTCCTGCGTCTGAACATCATCTGATCATAAAGCTCCGGCTCGGCTCTGTTTGTACAGCAGCTCCTCCCACAGCGTCCATCCGGTTCTGCCCACACAGACATCACAGCCCTCGTCTCAGGAGGAAGACAGTGACAGAGGAAGCGTGAAAACTCTGGGTAAAACATATTGCTAGACACTCTGTACAAAAACAAGTCATTATCTTTTCAGACATGGTCAACTAGTTTTTTTTTCCAGCATTAACAAAACTGAAGTTATTATCTTTGGACCTAAAGAAGAACGAGTGGTTCCCAAACCCCGGGCCGTGGACCAGTACTGGTCAGTGAACCAATGGACCTTTCCAAGCTTCACCCACACAAACAAAGCCTTACAGCGCTTTATTTCTATGTAAACATGGAGTCTTCCACTTGGACTGATAGAGTATTTCTGAGTCGATTTGTCATTTCTACCGGATTTTCACCAAATATCAGCTACAACAATGGACAGAGGAAGTAACAAGTTCATGTCATCTTTTTTGGATGACATCAAGGTGTTTGAGCCACGCAATGCCTCCAATATTATGCACGTCACAGCAAAATGCTTTCAGTCGATGAGGAAAACATAGCATCAAATAGCTGTAGACAAGATCACTGATGCCTATTGTTCTTGCAAGGCTGGGTAAGTCGGGCATTCACCGTTTTGTAGGTTACTTTTGAAATCAGTGGGTGATTCCTGTTGTTTGTTGGGAAATGTTTGTGTGCCTCGGCCTGATATACTGGACTCAGTGCTAGAGTGGCTAACATGAGTAAAAGTTTAGTCAAGAGCCTATTCTGCTAAAATAAAATCTTTAATGTTTGTCAGTTACAGTACACATAGCATATTGATGTGTTTAGCTAACGTAAGACTGAGGTGTAGAAGTTGTATCAGTACTGCCATTATGCTGTACTTAGCTAAAAGGTGTTCATGATGGATGTGTTTATTATTGATTTTCTTTTTTTCAGACAGAAAGAAAGCCAATCAATAATATTTACACCAGCATACACTTCTTTGTTCTACGAACATTGAGTTGCTCATGCAGTCATGCACAAGCATTGATCCAAGCAAAGCATTCTGCTTCTGATTTTGGAAATCTGTAAATTTTACTAACACAAATACGATCAGGATACCTGACATCACCAGTACAGATTCCCACATTCCAAGCCCGCTCTAAATAATATGTGACAACCGGCTAATGAGGCAATGAAGCCTTCAAACTGCTTTGCCATGTAGAGACCAAACACCCTGTGCATAAGCATCATTTCAGGTGTCATTGTCTCTCATCACTCCCAGATGGGACCGTCTCTTGCAAAGAAACAAGCTCAGGGCTCCCATTAATTTGTCGTTATCGGGATTTAACATTTTCAGAAAAGTAAAATGTTCGATTTTGTGGCGCATCTGTATCTTATTTTGAAGGGATATGTAAATGTTACCATAGCGACCAGAATCAGAGAGCATTAGGACAGTGGTCGAGGCGAGGTGAGAGGAGTAGAGCTTGTGAGTTTTAGGTCTGGTTCACACTGGCATGATTTAAGAATTGTCTGCCGATTTTCCAAACCTTTCTGACCACACATGACACGAACCGTTAAAAGTTCAACAGGTTCGATCGGTTTGTGTGTCCAGCCTCACGGCAGGAGCAACACATCACACATGAACCGATTCCACTCACAAACACACAAAAACCCCCAACCAAACGTGAATTTAGAATAATCAAACACAGATGACGAAGTAGAAGCAGTAGTGATAGTTTGTGGACTCATTTTAAGCGATAAAAGATTAAACAAATAAAAAAAGCGTTTGGTAAAAGGCGGCGGGAGAAGCCGCTCTACTCACTGCACAATGATTTGGAGGTGAGTAATGTTTTTTTTTGTAGTTAACATTTTTAACTGAATAAACATAACCACATAGTTGCCATGCCATGTCAACTGTTTGGGATTCCCTACGTTCTTATGTCACCACGCTTTCTGATTGGCTACCTGTCACATTCAACAGGTCGTGTTCAGTCAGGAAAAACCCCACAGGATGCGAAAATCGGGCCAAGACAATGTTGAATATGCCCGATTTAGATCTGGCATATTCTACACACCACCACCATGCAACACACCACACACTGCAGGACATTGTAAGATTGTCGTAAAGGAAAAATTGGAGCAAAAAAAAAAAAAGGTGTTTAGCGGGACCACCAACATCCAGAAACATTATCTGACGGTCCCAGCCCCTGCAACATTTGCCGCATCTCTTCCCCTCTCTCCTTGCCCTCTTTCCTGTCAGTATTCTTTCAAAAAATACAGGCCACTAGAGCCAAAAACAAAAATAAAAAATATGTTATAGATGGCATAAATCTGATAGCTATATGGATTCCCTTTGGGATCCACATAGCTATCAAGCTATGTATAACTTTAATTTGATAGCTAGAGGCAAACATAGCCAGTTTTTTGGGGGGCGGGAAAGGGAGGTGGCTCAGGAATTGTTTTTCTTGTTGAGGTTAAACCTGCACTTTATAACTGAAAATCCAACATGCAGTAGTTGCTATCTTTCAATCACAAGTCAAAGAATGTTGACTTGTGATTCAGCCCTCTGAACTGCGCTCAGGAAAACATATTCACATATGGGAAAAATATGTGAATATGTTTAGGAAAAATACTACAGTCCCTTAAAAATAATGCATACAAAAGAGAGTAAAATGCCATCATTCTAAACCATGTATATCTGTTATGCTGTAAACATACTGTCATGTTTACATACTAATAAGGAGCACACCCTGGACTAAATCACAGCATCTATGGAGGATAAATCTGCACTTTACTATTACGGTACATTAATATTGACTGGGGACTGCTTTTACAAATTACAAATTTTGTAATTTGCAAAAATTACAAAAATAAGGTTTTGTTTTATGAAATGGCATTCAGTAGTTGAACATAATTAGAACTTTGTAAACAAAGCTTTCCATGGACAGGCGGTTATAGTCAAGGTCTTTGATATTTTGGACAAATGTTTAATTCTTAAGCCAAATAAAGAGGAAAGAGATTTTATTTAGAAGGATAGTTAAAATTCATCTTAAAGCAGACATTGTGGAGTTGGATCAGAAATGTCCTCTCCAGAGAACCCTGCTGTCACTTCCTTAACATAAGGGGAAGAATTCTTCAATATAAATTACACAAAACATGGCGCAACCAAACAGAACTTTCCTCAAGATGACAAAGATTTTATACAAACACCTCTTTGTACAAAGATGTCAATGTGCTTTTTCTTTGCCATTTATTGTTTGGCTGTTCCCTATATTGTTGCATAAAGGCATACATCTAATGACATTAATTTAAAGTCCTTTTAGCACTTAAATATAATTTTTTAACACAAGAGAGAAATTTTGATTTCGTTAAAAACATGGTGAACATTTGTTTGTTGTTCAGCCCAAGATTCTTAGGTGTTTGTGTGTGTATCTTTCAAGGTTGTGATGATTGATTAAATTGCAAACAGTCCAGGAAACAGAAACAAGATTAACTCAGGAAACTTGCTCCCTGCTATTGCTACCCGATATAACCAAGGCAGTTATATCCCAACTGTTTGGGAGGGAAAATCTACTCTGAGTTTGTCTATGTTCACACTGCAGGCCTCAATGCTCAATTCCGATTTTTTTTGTGAAATTCTGTTTTTTCTGTGTGTAGTGTTGAGAATGACCATTTTTATAACCAGATGGACCAAAAATGTGCAAGCACACGGAGCAGAAAATCAGCCAACAAAAGTAATCAGACTTTACTTTTTTATTACTTTTTTAGCGTTAAAAAAGGAGACGCTTACCCTCACAGACTAGAAGTGAATGTGACCGAGTCTATACAGCATCTGATCAAAAATGGGAAGATTCGTTGCTTATGATCTAAGAACACACCCAGTGGTCATCCGATGGTCTGCGTCACCTAAGTTTCTATTTCTACAAAGGCCTTTGTTTGAAAGTATGATGATGTCCTTGAAGATCGGAGTGAAACAAGAGTCAGTCTCTGCGTCTGTTACAAACACAAAGGCCCCCGTGTCAGATCATAAGAATGTAATGTGTATACAAACATGTGAGTGTGCGTGCCCTCGATAAGTGTCAGGGTTAACACCTATTAAAACACAGATTAAACAAACACAGGAAAGACAAGAGAGTTAGATTCTTTTCTTACTCGCGAGGAGAACAGACAGAGATGTG